>JAHWFP010265506.1:35628-49985 GCA_023313725.1 Lithobius niger | reverse complement strand
CCCCCCCCCCTCCCCCGACTGAAAATTAAAAAAAACAGTTACAGCATGTTACAATATTGGTTGGCCACAATTGTGCTTAACGAGTTGGTGTATTCATTAATCCAGTCTGCTTACATTGTAAGGCTTCCCTGCCTAACAGGCAGACCGGCTTGCACTACAGTGCTCCTGCTCTCTGCTCATTGTTATTGAATTGAAGTTGTTGCTGGTTGGAAGTATTAAAAAAAAATTCAAAATACGCAGAAATCGAGTATACATTACTTATAGTCATCCTAACTCACAATTGGGGAGGAAATGTTTCAGGCCGTGCGGGGCCCGTAAGTGACCGGACCTAGGTACCGCGGGTCCACCCCCCTCCTATAGTGGGGACCCTGAGTCTGTCTGTAATAGGGGCGTTTCCCCTTGATTCGAGCGTAGTCGAATAAACGGCCAATAATTCGATTCCAGTCCGCTTTTTTACCCCTGTTAGCTGCAGAGGGCCTCTTTTCAAGTCGATGATCCCAATATAACAGTCGGTCTAGTAGGGCACCATGTTGTCACGGTGTTCCGTTTGTTGTGCCACGGGTGTTTGGTTCTGTCGGGGCCCAGAGTTTTCATCAACAATACATGCCATATCTCGTTTGTAACCGATTGGTACTGCTAATCGACATCACCCTTCACATTGAGACTGTATGCAGACGATTTCCTGTAGCCAAGATTAGCGTTGTAGCCAAATTATGTAAGTAGGTCTCCTCACACCGACAGTTACCATTAGTTGTAAGGAAACGTGTCTCGTTCTTAACGAAAAGACACGTTGGGTTAAAAATGTGCTATTAAATGTTCCTTACACCCATCTATTGTCGAGATTCACACAATACGTATGAAAGCCATAATCTAAAGCATTGTTCGCATTACAGTCTCTCCTCTCCTAACCTGGGTGACCACTCACTTAACGAAGATGTTCGTTCGCATTACCAACTTCCTCTCTCATAAACCCATTTATTTAAACCCTTTTCCCTTCTACGTCGTCCTCCGCCACCCCCTACACACATGCTCGGTCTCTCCCAAGTCTCACCTAGATTTTTGTATAGCAACAGTTAAAGCTGTTCGTTCGCATTTGCTTTTCACCCCTCTCCCCTAGCCCTGAGACAGGGAAAGGACCTCTCACAACATTTAAGAGAGCTCCCCTAACTTAGGCAAGACAGACGACGTTCGCACTACAGCTCTCCTCTCCCAAGTAGGCGGGACCAGACGAAGTTAAAAGAGGAGAGATGGTAATGCGAACAAGGCTTTAGTCCCCAAACTCTTTGAAAACCCGCCAGAAACTTCCCTCATGAAAAGAAACATGGTGGAGTCCTGAATGTCCATGGATGTCCTGCTGCGGCCTTGGACTGGGGGAAGGGCCGCACCAAAACATCACACCCGTTCCACCTGCCCTCAGCTAGTCATCAAACAGACAATATGCCAGCGTCAGCAACACCGCCACACTCGCCGTCTGCCAGACGGTAGCAGTGAAAGAGGGCGAGCGAGTTCATTCTTCGGACGGTAGCAAAGAAAAAGGGCGAACAGCTTGCAATGTCAAGGGTGTCGTCGATGCCCTGTAACAATCAGTAACAAACGCGAGTTCATTCTTGTTACGGTAGCGAAGAAAAAAGGCGAGCGGCCTGCAATGTGAAAGACATCGTCGACAAAACCCTGAAGGCTGTAAGCACAGAGAATAAAAAAATAATGGGACTTTTCAGTCAGTTCGCATTTTTATGCACAGTTCGCACTTTTAGCCAGTTTGGTAATGCTGCAACTAGAGCTTCTCTTGCCCAACTCAAACATTAAGGAAATATCTCGTCTATTTTTTTGTTTCAAGTCTTGTGTGGCTTTTTTTTTTTTTTTCGAGTTTCATAAATTTAGAATTAGCTTTGCGGTTTTCGGAGACAAAATTCTGCCCTAGGCTGTACCAATTTTTTTTTTAAATATTAATCCAACGGTGAATGTCATTGTTTAATAATTTCTGGCGCCCACAAAAAAAATCATTGATCTTGTGTTTCCTGTTTTTTACGATGATCTTTACGATGGGGAGGAGGGCGGGGGGGGGGGGGGTTAGTTCCATTCTTAAAGGTCACAGTGTTTACGATCTGAATTTTAATTACCTGACTTCAACCGCCCGCAGGAGTAAGTCTTAACTTGTGCTTTTGGGAGAGGCGTGTCCATGAATTGATAATTTTCTTGCTACGAAGAATGGAACGAGAGAAAAGTTTAGGGATTTTACAGAGGTTGGGGGAAAATGTCAATTTAGCAAAACAAAAGTTCTTGAAAATGCATTTTTTCCCCGTTGAATGTCTAAGCTGATTTTCAGAGTGCCAGTAACGCAGCCCGATATATAAGTCTGGTGTCCCCGAGCAAACGCTAAGATATTTGCCATAACATGCCGTCGTTAAAGTTCCTTTATCGTGTGAATGTCGTAAGTAACTAAAATACGAAACATTGTAACGACTTACATGGACGGCAATGCGCAACTCACAGAGCCAACACTCTGTGGTGTACCTTGCCATTAACATGGCTGTTGGGTGCCACTAACTGCCGTGTACTCACGGGAGTTGACCAAACGCCTACAGCCGGGAACGAACGATTCTAACTATTAGACCAGTTGGAACCAGTGCGCGCCCGATACACAGTCACGTGACGTGACGCATTAGGCAGGATCCATTGTTCTCGACCAGTATAAATACAGCTGAGCGAATAATGGATCCTCAGATGATGTTGGTGGTCGAACTGAAAGGATGGACGTCCGGGGCTGCGAGGGTAGCACAAGTTGAAACCTTGGCTGATACCTATTATGTGGTACTCTGTGCACAGTTCCCTAGCTATGCAGTAAGTAATGAATTGAGTTGTTGAACTTGAAACCAATCGTCCGATCCCTGAGTGCGTACAAAGTGTATTGGGAATTCGGTTCGCAACTTATACAATTGCCTAAAGTTTGTCTTTTTCCCTTTATTTATTTACCCTTTTTTTTATATCTTTTTTACCGTTGTTTATCCTTTTTTACCCTGTTTACACATTTTTACCCTTATTGACCTTTATTTACACTTAAGTACCATTCTTTACCCAATTTACGAGTATTTGCCATTACGAACCCTTATTGTCCTTATTTACCCTTTATTTATTTACCGTTGTGTACTCGTATAGACAATTATTTATCTTATTTCTAGATATACCATCATGAACCCTATTTGCCCTTATTTATCCTTTATTTACCCTAATTTAACCTTTTTTCTCTTGTTTGCCCATATTTACACTTTATTTATCCTGATGTAGCATTATTTACCTTATTTACCGGAGTTCACCATTATGAACCCTTATTGCCGTTATTTACCACATACTTGTCTTTTATTTACCCTTCCTAACACTTTATGTTTTCTTATGTACCATTATTTACCCTATTTACCAGCATTTACCGTTACAAACCCTTGTTGCCCTTATTTACCCTTTATTTACATGTTATTTATTACCCTTGTGTACTCTTATGTAGCATTATTTACCCTATTTGTGGATATACCATTATGAATCATTATTGCCCTTATTTAACCATTATCCATTAAGCCTCAATCCCCCCCCCCTTATTTAACCTATTTATCTTTTATTGACTCTTATTTACACTTTATTAATTTACCCTTATGTACCATTATTTACCCTATTTTCGGGTATTTGCCATTATGAACCCTTATTCGCCTTTGTTTATCCTTTTGTAACCATTTTCTTTTGTTTATCCCAATTTACACTTTATTTATTTATCCTCGCGTATCATTATTTACTCTTATTTACCCTTATTTACACATTATTTATTTACCCTATTTACAATATGAACCCTTATTTGACCTCATTTACCCTTATTTATCTTTTATTTACCCTTTATTTGTACTTATTTATTTAACCTTATGTACCCCCATTTGCACCTTTTACCCTTATCTACCCCTTTATTTAACCCTTGTATATAGGTTCCCTTTATATACGTTTTATTTCGTCTTCATTTTCATACTGGTCTGGCCGCGCATTTTGGTAAATGATTTTAGAAACTGAATTTATAATAAACTTGGAACCAGACGTGGTAAGGACTTGCATTTTCAGATATTTTAAAGCAGAGGTCAGAGTTCGAGCAGCATCTTCGAGGGTACCCTGTAATAAATACACTCAAGGCCAAATTTCGAATTCAATAATGTAAACAAATTAGTTTACATAATGCAACAAAACCAACCTATTACCAAAACAAACATACAGCTGTAATTAATATACAGGAGACCAGCAACTCACACACACAGGAGAACAGCAGCGAAAAATCATACACTAAAAACATTTAAGATTCGGTAGGCCGTAAAAGACTTATATTTCATTGAGATGCCGGAACCGATGCTCGAACCGACGGACTCAAGATCACAACTAACATGCTCGTTCCATCTCAGATGGGAATAACATTTCCTAAGCAAAAATGGAGTCAAGGTTATATGCCCGTCGAAGAGGCTCGTAAAGTTTTTGTTACGGCCTTGGAGTGATGTTCAGATGGTAAGAGCGTCTGAGTTGTGATCCCAAGTTCGTTAGTTCAAGTCCCAGTCTGTCATCTCAGCATAAGTCCATAAATGAAGGATTGCTGAATCTTAGCTATTTTAGGCGTATGATTTTCGGCTATTACGCAGGGTACGGAAAATCGGTCAAAGTGTCGGGGCTCAAAAACTGGCCGTGTAAACAACATCTAACACCCGGAGTAGAGTGGAATGAAAAATAAAATTATCGAAATCCGAAATGTCTAGTGCGGAAAAGTAGACTGTTAGCATCACTACCACGCACAAAAATTTCATCACTCTGACGTCATGTCTTGAGTTGCCACAGAGGCCTTCAAGTTTAACATTGTACGTCAGTGGGCGGAATGGCGAAAACGGCAAAAATGATGATTTGATTGGTTTAAAAATTCAATTTTAACATTGTCTCATTTGATATTCTCAGAAAGCATGGAAACAATGCTGTAATTAAAAGAAATTTAATTTTTGTTCAAAACCATGGTTTTGTTCAAAACCTTCAGAGATAGGCCAAAATAGCCATTTCTGCCTACATTGGCCCATTATCACTATTTAGAAAGAAAAAAAGTCTTTGAAATTGTGGTTACCTTTTATGGTTTCTGATATTATCAAACGAGATAATGTTAGTACTAAATTTTAAATCAATCAAATCATTATTTTTGCCTTTTTCGCCGTTCTGCCCATTGCCGCACAATGCTAAACTTTGAAGGCCTTTGTGGCCCTTCAAGACATGACCTCAGAGTGACGAATTTTTGTGTGTGTTTTATTGATGCTGAAAGGAAACTTTTCGATTTTCGAAAATTTTATTTTTTCTTTCCACCCTAACCCTAAGCATTTCTACGAGATTGATAATTTGTATGTTTTAGCACGAAATTCCTTTCCAGATTTAATTTCCCGACACAAAGGCCTAGGGAAATTTACTGGAAAGGAGATGAGGGTTAAAACGCACTGTGACGGTCCATCCTGTGCCCACAATATAATTGATCAAGTTCCGCAACATCGCTACCTCAGCTGACCTTGCATCCAGGATGCTTCACCGCAATTTGCTATTTCTATAGGGAAGCCATCACAACTGTTGACATGTACAACAATGTTTACTCTTGTACAACCATTTATTTTAAAACAATGTAACACCCACTAATTACCCTTAGTGAACAATTGTACAGCTAGAGCCTGTAATAGGTTTATTTACCCATTCTAATTCCTATACATTTCCACCCAAGTCGTAACCGACGAAAGTCCTCCAAAATTTGATAAATATAAATTAGAAATTCTATTTCCCAACCTTCGTTTTTTTTCCAACGCTCCCAGTTTAAGTAAGATCTTGTGCCCCCCCCCCCCCCCCAACAACCTTCATTAATTTTATTCCCGTTACATTAAGCTATCTCTTGTTTTTGTGCTAAAACTGACATCGTATACTAACGTTATTTAGGTGCTTTGATGATATTAATGATAGAATTTAAGTTACTAGTAATCATACGCCGGCAACAGTATTTGTATTTGAAATAAATAACCCAATAAGTGCAAGTAACTTTAAATGCAACTTAAACTATTTTTTTTGATAATTTTTTTTTACTGGTGAGAAAAGGTACGCGGGGAAAATGTCGGGGGAGAAAGTGTCAGACCTAAGGGGGGAATATGTCCTCTGTTGTTTTTGCGAGGGGAAAATGTTCGGGTGGAAATGTCCGGGGGGGGGGGGGAAATTCCGGAGGAAAAAATGTCGGGGGGAGGTTGTCCGGGGTAAAAAAAAGTCCAGGGAAAAAGGTCCGGAAAAAATATTCGCGAATCCGTACAGGCATATTGCAGGAGCCTTATGGTTGTTTCCACGGCCGCATGTTCAACTTGGCATACAACTGCTTTCTGCAGCTCACAGTTACTCGCCGAGCGAGGGGTGCTGTAAGGGCACGTTTATGCAATCACTCGCTTTTGCATTCTCGCAGCTAGAAGCTAGAAATCACCTCAAAGTATAACATGGCGGCGGTTTTATGTCTGCCGCCTCGCAACGAAAACAGCAAATAACGTGAGTTCAGAAGCGTTTGGGAAAATTGTTTTGTCATGAGGAATTCTTTATATTATTGGCACGGATTATAAGACTGCAAGTATTTACCTCAAACGATGCCGGATTTAGCTAATCAATTTAGCGTTGTTACCATGGCAATGTCACCTTTGCCATCGCGATTGAGTTCTAGCTGCGAGAATGCAAAGGCGAGTCCTTGCATAAACGCACCCTAAAAAAAGGGGTCCCCAAACTTTTCAAACTGAGGGCCATATAGCACAGTTGCTTATCTTTCGCGGGCCAGATTTTTTTCTCATCTGGTCCTATATATGGGTTTCTGGAGTTGCCAACTCTCTCCCCCCCCCCCCCACCAGGTATAGTAGGGAGTGACCTTGCCCCATTACCAAACACTGGTTATGCTGTGTTTTTGTAAATTAAGATCCAGTTTACCGAAAACCGGTAAACGTCGATAACAGTGGTTTTGCAAAGACATTTTAAGAAACAAAAACACACCTGAGCCACCAGGACAAACACAGTTCACAGTTCTATTTGAATTTTCGGAGAAAATACTGTTCTTCTTCAGAAAATCACGCACAACACAGAGGAAAAACACGGAGATCCAGTATTTGTCAACCTCCTCCCCAAAGTTACAGTTGCTCCTTGCTGTTGGAAACTTCTCTCTTGACAATTTATGGATGTTTAGATTTAAAAGTGGAAAGAGCAATGCTAAGTTGCTCATCAGCCATTCCTGAAAAAAGTCAAAATCTTCCTAATTTCGAAAACGTAACCTTCGCTTCAGTTAGGGTAAAGGAAACCATACCTTCAAAAGGGGTTTGAATAACATCTCTGTAATGTGTGGTGCAGTGGCAACCCGGACCACTGCACTGTGACTGAGGTTGGCGCTAATGACCAAGTTGTCGACGCGCCATTAAGCCTCAATCCCCCCCCCCTTTCAAAAGGAGGTATAGTTTAAACCCTTCACCTGAAAACGGTTCCGACCTTGGAACCGAAACGTCGTGATTTCGTTGTTTCACCAGCACTTGATGGCTACTCTGTATGTGTTTTTAATAACTAAAGTGCTTTTTAACTCACTGCTTTTTGTTTTCAAAAGAATAAACAACTGAAAAATCGCATTTATTGAAAATAAAGAGCGGGCCGGATAAAAGTGCTTCGCGGGCCGCATCTGGTCCCCGGGCAGTAGTTGAAGAGCCCTCCCTGTCTTTATTTTCTATATTCCCGTGGCATAAACCTATACGATTAATGCACAGTGCTCCACAGGACGGTGCTCTGCTGTCATGCCACTTGTATGAGTTATACCTTGTGCTCTACCTCGAATTTCCAGATTCACCCAAAATTATAGAGGTGGGAGTTTCGGTAATTATATACAATAACTACTTTTCACACTAGCGACTTAATTCACCCACCTGTCTAATCATTCGGCGTTATACAATTCAGAAAATTATAACGAAAATCTGCGAAAATGTTTCTTTTTTTTCTTTTTTACGTATTAAAACACGTTAAAACGCTACTCACAGCCGTACTGAGGCCGTCGCCATATTGCGAGATGAAAGCGCAACAAAAAAACCCGATTTCCACTAGAACATTAGTAAACGGAAATCATCTCTAGCCGGACAAGTTTTCGGTCACGGTTTCCGATGTTATATGCTTAGCGCAGCAGAGCGGCCTACCCATCATTTTCGTGAACATTGACCTTCATTTCCAAAAAAAATATCTGTTTTCTTTTTTTTTCCGTTTTTTTTTTCCCGTTTTTAGTTAACGTTTCGAAATCAGGTTTTCTTGTTGCGCTCTCATCGCGCAGAAGGGCGTTGGCCTCAGTATGGATGCGAGCGTTTTAACATGTTTTATTATTTTTTTTTTTTAATAATAAGCATTTGCGCAGGTTTTCGTTATGATTTTCGGAACTATAACGACGAAAGAATTCGACAGGTAGGTAATTTAAGTCGATAGCGTGAAAAGTCTGGAGTTTCATCTACGATCTCGTGGCTTCCGAAAACAGTTGATTTGCAAAATAAGGAGGTTACACTCGAGAATTTTTTTTTCCGTAAAACGAGCACCATGCCGACTTCCACTGAAAGACCCTGGCAAATCGAAAGCGAAATCGAATTACACTGGAAAAAAAACCATGGAGATCCGAAAACGAAACCGTACAACGAAATTACTTCGGAGAATCCAGTTTTGCGGCTAGAAAAACAAAAATTCTCAAACCGAATCCCACTCGTGCTTCTATGAAATGTATAATTTGGGTGTTTTGCACTCAACTTCTTTCCAACAAATTTTCTTCGGTCTCGAGAAATTAAATCTGGAAAGGAGTTTCGTGCTAAAGCACCCAAATTACCGATTTCATTAAAGCACTTTAGGTATTACAGCTGAGAATACCCCCGAACGAGGCAAAATTTCGCAAGACAAATGAGTAAAGTATGCGCGGCCTACCTTGAGTTCGCCGCAGAACGAACACAGATAATCAATTGTACGTTTTTGGCAGCAGAGTGCCTTGTTGATATCCAAGATGGTTACAAAAACAATGGCGGCCGTCGATTAAAGCCGCCCCCTCCAGGAAAACGTAGCCGCTCATAAAATACTTCCAAGACTCAACATACGCCGCGCACACAACAGAACTAGCACTTAATTTTCGGCCAATTAAAACAACTCTGGTCTTGGTCACCAACAAAAAATTGACAAAAATTGCACTGAGACCAGCAATTACAAGAAATACGGAAAAACAAGTTTACTTACAATAAAACTTGTAAAATCAAGGAGCAGAAGACTCCTTGCCATTATGACGTCACCACATCATCAGAGCAATATCGGTGTGTGAGATCTACCATTGCCCTGATACTGTGGTGACGTCATTATACAAGATGGCGTCGTGTGCTTTACTTGAGTCTTTTTCTTCTGTTTTTTTTTATAAGTTGTATTGTAGTCCCCCTGTTTTTCCGTATTTCTTGTAAGTGGTTTTAATTAAATTAGATTAGATTGATGACGGCGCAAAGCCGAGGCTTATAAGGCACCCAACAACCCCCCCGCCCCCACCAACACCAAATCAAGTCATTGCATCCATAAGAGTCAAGTCGAACCTTGAAGCTATTAACCGACGAAGCCGAAGAAGCAATGTGCTCCGGAAGGGAGTTCCAAAGACAAACAGTCCTTTCACTCCAATTGCTGGTCTGCGAGTGCAATGCATGTCAATTCTTTGAAGGTGACAAAGCCATTTAGTAATTGGCGAAAATTAAATTCTCGTATTACACATGTGTTTTACGAATCTTTGCCTCGTCAAGGGGGGGATTCCCAAGTCGAACTCGTCCATTGGCTGAACCAAAGTTCTCTTGTCAGGAAATTTCAACCAAATCATAAAAAAAAAATTGTGAACTTTTATCGTGTTTGAAACAGACAAACATACAAACACAAATAGAAAATCCAAATTCAATCGACTATTTTCCCTTACTCGCTGCAGTCGCTCGTCCAACAATATTCTTCCCGCCAAGCTATGGTGAAAGTATGGGAAGCAACTCATTGCAGCCCATTAACGCCCATTGTCACCTTGTCGACGGTCTTAACCCCGGTAGAAGCCATTAAAGCTGGCTAATACGGAAATATTTTTGGTGGTTGGAAAGGGAATGGGAAAGGGGTTGGGGGGCCGGGGGGGGGGGGCAGAGCTAATGTTCCCATAAACTTGTCTTAGACCCTCCATCTTATAATTTTTTTCTTTAACCTTCTATCTTGCAACAATTTTCGCCTTAGTTCCTCTATCTTACGATAATTTTCGCCTTAGGCCCTCTATCTTGCATCGCCTTAGGCCCTCCATCTTGCAATAATTTTCGCCTTAGTCCCTCCATCTCGCAAAAATTTTTGCCTTAGCCCCACCATCTTGCGATAATTTTTGCCTTAGTCCTTCCATCTTGCGAAATTTGTGCCTTTGTCCCGCCATCTTCCGATGATTTTTCGCTTTAGTCCGTCTGTCTTGCGATAATTTTCGCCTTAGTCCCTCCATTTTACGATAAATTTCACCTTACTCCCTCCATTTTGCACAAATTTTCGCCTTAGTCCCTTCATATTGCTTTTGCTCAGTGTAAAGTGTAGTTTCCAGTAGTAATACCCCATGTTTATGCGTAATTAGGTTAAGTATAAGTGACACAACCTATCCCTTCGTTATCCGTTTTTCCTTTGAGTAGCAATATCATTAATAAAAAAAATTTAAAAAAAACCCGTCGGCGTCTTTAGTCAAGAAGAAGCAGTGAAAGCGGCTTTCTCAGGTCGAAAAAAACGTTGTTTTATCCAATCCCCAACGCTGCGAATCAGGTATTAAAGTTCAAATCGGATAAGAAATGATTACATTTACCGAAAATTGCAACAGCTTCCAAGAAGTCAAAAAAATTTAGCATTTTTAGGTCCAACAAAGCCGCTCTCAGAGCACTGGCTTGACACTGATGTTTTTACCTCCGCGTATACACAGCCTATAGTCACTATTAAACAACCCAAATTCAAAATTTTTGCTAAGGTTGTTTTTTCTTCAGCATTTTTACATTGTCGTGCAAGCCTGCATCAGCGGAAAGATAGCCAGCCGTATATCGGGTCTTCTTCCATCGAGCGCTGCAGAGCTGCAACAAAAAGAAACTCATGGTTTCCAGCGAGTTTTGTATTTTTCTCCTTCTTCAACAGACCTCTTCCATCCATGGCGAAAAATGATGTCGTGACGAAACGAACAGCTGCCGGCCGACTGTCCGAACACAATCTATGGGCGGCATAAAAAAAAAGTCGGGGTGGTGGTAGGGGAAGTGAGGGAATGATGGCAGTATAAAGGAAAGCTCGAGCAGTCAGTCAGTTTAGTTTAGTCAGCAAAATTCAGATCCCTCGCAATCGATTAACTTGCAATGGATCGATCCAAAATGGTGACGGGGATAGGGGGGGGGGGGAGGGGGGGGGGGAAGACGTTTTACACATCAGCGTTTCTGCCAGAAATGACTTTTGTGAAATTTGACATGTTTCTTTTTTAACTCTGTTTTTTTTTAAGTTTGTGTTTGGCTTCACTTCAAGCAACATATTGATGAAATAAAACTACTAAATAAAGTAAGTCCGACAGGTTGGTGTTGTCTTTGGATATTTATGCGGAGGCATGAGGTGTCCGGAAAATTGCTCGCCAACAATTACTCGCCAGAGGTTGCTTTCAGTGTGACCAGACAAGTAACTTGAGAAATGTTACTAGCAATCCCTCAAAATGCTTGGTAGCGTGTTACAGGAACGAAAAAAAAAATGCTACCAAAAATTCCACATATTAAAAGTACATACCTTCTCATTATATTCGCAACTTTGCAACTTTACATAGATTAGAGGGAATATATAGTAAACCGTTTCTCATGAAACTGAATCGTACAGGAAAGCCAACCGGGAGTTATGTACCTTTAATATGAGGGAAAAAAACTAAAGTTTATAAAAGTCTGAGTGGGAGACTACTGAAATCGCCCGCCGTCGATATACCATTAGGTCTGATTAGCAACATTAAAGGCGCCTTTTCATCTTTTCAATTCTCAGAAGCAGCAATATAATGAAAATAGCGGTGAATTTTAAAAAAAGGAGCAACACGTCGCTGCACCGCCGCGAATTTTCATAACTAAAAACGAGATCACGTAACCCACATCAGCCTATTGGGTGACGGAGAATCCGGAACGTGGATGCTGTTCTTAGAATACGGGCAACGCTTTCGAAAAGGTGAACTGGCGTCTTTAACGTGTATGCAGATGATGTAAAAGTTCAACCGGAGTTCAGACACTACTGAACACTTATAAAACTCCGCGATAAGATATTCTTAAGGTAGAATCCGAAGCTCTTGCCAATGGTATGTGCTACCACCCTTCTAAGTGTTTCGTTATATGGGGGGGAAACGTGCTGCACACTTCACTTATTCAGTTTCCAACCTACCAATTTCTCAAGTTTTGACTATAAAAGACCTTAGAATCACACCTTAGATTGTTAAAGAATTGAATTTAACTTATAAACTGCATGAGCACGTGTTTAAAGACGTCCGCAAAATGTGTTTCGCTATACGTTTGGCTTTCACTAAATGGAAAGCTAATATCACACGGAAATTGCGTTTAACCTTTAGCCGTCCGAAAATCGAATATTGCACACAAGCATGGTCTCCTTACTACGAAACTGACAAACAAAAAAATCGAATAAGTTCAAAAAATGGTTACTGGTCAGTGCAAACATTTAAAACAACTCCTATAGAAAGATCGGCATAACATTCTCAGCTTCCTACTATGCAGGACGGTAGAATATGAGACCCTATTTCAACATATCAATTAATTTCCCCAGGCAGTGAAACATTTTTTAAATCTCAGCAACGTCTGCTACTCATGGTAGTTAACATGTTCAAGAAACCAGTTTTCAGAATTGATACTGGCATGTTTTACTGTAGTCGGAATGCCTTGCTGTGGTGAATTCTACAACTATCAGCAGCAGCTGCGAGAGCCCCTATGATATACTCTAAAGCCTTAACATCCAGAAGAAAATCTGAAGCGAAGCGTTGCCTTACCACGTTCCTACAAAGGCAATATGCACTGAAACAGTTTATGCGGCGTTTATCGACCGATTTTGAGGTCTTCGTTACATCATCTTGCGTCCAATCCCTCACCTAGTTGGCTGCTCGCGGCTTCAGGATGGTGTAAGAAAGACGTCAAAATCGGTCCTTAAACGCAATACCAACCATACGATCAGAGCAAAATTTGACCTTGTAGGCACGCACTAACGCGTCACTTCGCACGAAAATTTCTTCGGTCTGCTTTGGGCTTAATTCCTTCACTGACATTTTCAACACGTGTTTTTTTATCATTCTCACCCGTTTCGAAGCTCTCAGTCCTCTTATAACAATACAGCACGACGGGATCGCAACAACGGACGAGGAGTGCTGGGATCCACGAAGGAGGGCTGGTATCCTGGAACCCAGCACTCCACGTGGATCCCAGCCCGCGTTTGTGTTAGATGAAACGTGGAACAGGCAAATGTAATAAATTTACTGAAACAAATAAAAAAACATCCCAGATCAAAAAAAAAAGCAACGTTCAACAATACACGTTACTCACAACATTGCAACCGCTGCTTTACAAACGTTCATTTCCATTAAATGACAAAAAGGAGTAAAGCAACCGAATATAATCAATTAAATGGAACAATTTTTGAAAACAACACCACCTCAAACGCAAAAAAAAAAACCGTTCAAGAATTCATGTTTAAAATTACTATAATGCAGCCGCTTTCAAAATTAAACGTTGCTCTTTTGGTTGTGTGTAAAGCATTGCGTCTTAACGAATATTCTACACAAACTTTCTTCTGGCTAAACGCAATAATGTATTCCACTCGCGCTCACTTGCGTTCAACAATGTACGTCGGACTGATAGCTTCAAAATGGGTGAAAAGAAGGATGTGACCTGTTTTCCTCATGCTGGAATCCAACACTCGGAAAGCGGGCGATATCCTATACGTCTCGCTGCCTTTGTTGTTGTTATTGTTATCGCAAGCGACGGCAAACGTGAGTTGGTGCGTTCGGGTTCGTGGGTAGCCTAAACGGTTGTGTGGTGCGCAATATCCGTCAAAATGGCTTTGAAACAAGGTTGACAGGTTTTTGCCACCAAATGGTTAAAACCGGTTTTTACCATAAATAAAGAAATCACAAGGTAAAGGGTAAATGAAGCAAGCAGTCTGCATTAAAGACTGGCCTTGTGAGGAAACACAATACACTAGTCTGAGAAAGAAAGAAAAGACTACTGCCCCGACGGGGACTCGAACCCAGGACATCCCGTATACTAGCC
>JAHWFP010265506.1:5302-35228 GCA_023313725.1 Lithobius niger | reverse complement strand
GCCAGTACCCGCCCCGGTAGCGCAGTGGTTAGAGCACCCGGCTAGTATACGGGATGTCCTGGGTTCGAGTCCCAGTCGGGGCAGTAGTATTTTCTTTGTTTCTCAGACTAGTGTATTGTGTTTCCTCACAAGGACAGTCTTTAATGCAGACTGCTTGCTTCATTTACGGTTTTTACCACTTTGGCCAAAAATTCGGCAAAAACCGACTTTGAGGTACAAATTAAATAAAAAAAAAGTATGCTCTATATACAAGTCAAATATTGGCGAATTATAAAAGCTCCCCTTGAAAACGTCACATCGTTTAATTTGAAAATTCATATTCACTTCTTTCACTTTTCATAAAAGCTTATTTTCACAGCAAAAGATATTCTTCTCACAATATCTATGCAAATTTATGCAACTGACTGTCGAAAATTTGCATAACTATTGTGAGAAGAGTATCTTTTACTGTGAAAATAAACATATGAAGCAGCAGTTTTAGCCAGTAATAACCGGGAAAAAGATGTAAAAACCATGTTTTTGCTACTGTCTTGCCAAAGACAAGAATTGGTAATACAAACACAAAAATTGGTAATATTTCGGTGTGCAACATTGCTAACTTTTGATCGTCGCATTTGAACACTACAGGAAAACACGCAGCCGTACAAACAAAAAGATTTGGTTAACGACACACATTAGCTTCTTTCACAAGTCTCCATACCGTGTTACATGGATGAATAGGCGTACTCTCAAACAAAATTACCCATCAGCTGCTTCTTACGAAATTAGAAGGGCAGATAAAAATTAGGCCTGAAAGCTGACAATTAAGCTTAAAATCTAAAAATATGCCTAAAAAGCTGACAAATTTTTAACCGGCAATTGTGATGGTTACTATTAGATTATGTAGTCGAGAGCCCTGTTGCAGTGCGTAATAGAGGTGCGCGCCTCAACATTTTCGAAAGTGGTGGAAGTGTACAGAAGACCGGTAGCAACTAGGTAGTCGCTGCAGCCTCTTGTTTGTGACGCGATACTAAAATTATATTTTCGCGAAAAGATAGAATTGTCCGAAATTCTGATACCTGCGAACCTTTGGTGGTTTGGCAGGGCCCACAAAGGATTCTAATATGTTCTTGTAAGGTGTTTCGACAATGTAAGTTTTCGTTGTACGTAGTTACAGCAACAACAATAGAAAGGTTCATTAAGTGTAAACATGGACGTTCACAAGATATTCAATTGCTGCCGTGTAATCAATACAAATCAAGTCCACGATTGATATTCTTATAACGCAACAAATAGGTTTGCTCTATAACGAGGGCAATTATCTTTCAATAAAAAAAATAAAAGCTTATAAAGGACGTGTTGTGTGCTTGTCATTAAAGTTGCAAAATAACGTTAATCTGTTACCACCAGAAAATTATGTACTTAACCTCATCGGGAACTCCAAATTTTACTAAAACGGGATACCCACCAAAAACGGCTGTGTGTCAAGACGATGTGGCAAATATAACATATTTAATGAATCATCCCTGATCAAATTGCGGAAAATCATTCATTATGAGTAGCATGAATCGCACACCTCCACTGGATCGACGATTTACCACCAGCCACCATATTGCATTCGTGTTCGAATCGCCTGCACCGAAATGATGTCACATTCTTTCGACCATTATGCACTCTGATGATAGAGCAGTGACATAACGTAGTATTATTGTCTATAACTCTATGGTGGAGCCAGTAACTGGGTTAGCTACAAGGGGCACTGGAGGGGAAAAAGAAGGTCGTCTTACTGAAGCCAATGATATTAGACTGGATTTCTTCAGCCTACGACGCGCGATTTATGTTGTTGGAGAAAACAACGTTTTTTTTAAGCCTAAGAAATCCGCTCTCAAGGCACTGTCTTGACTAAAAGTGCCGTTTTTTCCCTTACATTTTAATCTAGTGCACCTTGTAGCTATGCCCTCCAAATGGTACTCGTAGCCAAAATGACGTCACACGCTGCTCTATATGCCAAGTATTGTAATGCGTACACGTAATCAAGAGCAACTGTAGTACCCCGCATACATTTCCAGCAGAAACCTAACATAACCTGCCCCCGCCCCTCCCCCTTCCATTTTTTCTTCCCAAATTACATCGATCACGAGCACGAACAGTATTTGATGGCCACTTGGGGGTTAGCCATTATTAGATTGTTGGTTAAAGCCTTTGAAAGAAGGCAAAGACTTCGTTGGCAAGTTTCGTCACGCGCTTGTGGTCCTTCTTGCCTTGCACCATTTTTTTTTCTTGCTACAACTTTTTCTAACCTCACAACATTCTAGCAACCCCCCACCCCCGCGGGCGACGCCCCACCACCTCCAACCAACACCATTCACCAACCAACCAACCAACCTTGCAGGTTATTTTTCTTTTTCCGTTTTTTTCCCCCTCCCTCCTGTTCTCTGCTCTGGTTTTCTTCACACTCTATATAATACGGACTTCTAGCATACAGACCCAACCTCCCAATAACACTTGTCGATCTTTCTCATTCCGTTCTGGTTCGCAAGAAGCGGCCAACGTCAGAGTTTCGGGGGTTTTAGAAAGCGCTTGGTCATCCGTGGACCAATTGTGTTTTTCTGAATGCTCGCCAGCAGTCGCCACTAGCGCCCCTACCAGCCCGCCGTGACGCCGACAACCAGCAGAATGTAGAAAGTAAAAAACTGAAGAAAAAAAAAAGGAAAAAAATGAAAACGAAGAATAGCAGTCGTTTTCGCTCTGAGGCTAAGAAAGGGCCAAGAACGAGGTCAATCCGAGCGTTGGCGGGAAAAGACGTCAGTCTTTGTGTGCCCAGCACAAACGCCCAACTTCTGTAAGATGTTCCAAGAGCGCTCCTCAAACAACCTTCGAGTGTTTGGATTTGGTTGGTTGCTTGCTTCTCTGGCTACAATGATGTATAACTAACTGAATTTTGCTTCGTCAGACGGTAGCAAAAAGTCCCATCAACGATGATGAGGAGTTTTAATAATTTCTGGACGAGTATTTCACAACGATGAAGGCCAAGATCCGGAAGTAATCTGGTTTTGATAGCCGCGAGCATTGGGAAAGGTAAATTGTTTACAGACTTCATTGTTTACCTAGACGGATCAACAATGCGTCACAGGATAGAGGATTAACCAAGCGGACAGAGTGAGGTTATTATTGAGTGTGCGGGTTTATTTATTAAGCCTGGCAAACAGCACAAAAACGCCGTATATACCCGCAACCAAGGTCGAATGGAACGTTAGTATATATGTAGGAAGGTTGGTCACTCCGTAGCTCATTAAGTTGTTTTTCCGCCAATAATTTTCGTGTGACGTCACTGACTCCGGTCTGGGTTTGACTTGCGCGCATGTGCGTAAGCTGTTGAGCTGTATTGTGACGTCAGTGGGTGCAGCAAAATCAACAGCCAATTGAAAAGCAATATGCAAAAAGCTCGGAATAGACCCCCTGTCCGCAACCCAGTCGTTCTTATAACATCAATTAATTTGTGGTTGTGTAAGTCCAAGATAAGTATTCATCCCGTAACACATGAGAAACCACAAAGACATCAAAATAGCGCGCAAAATAATAATTTTCGGCTATAAAAATTGCAGCTTGGTCAACTAAACAAACATTTTATTGTAACAATAAAACAATGAATTATGAACACACACGGTGAGTTAAGCTTGTAGCACACTATTCCGTTCCGTTCCGTTCCGTCGCAGGCCGTCAAATTTCTGTTGGATTAAAAGCATGTAAATTAGAGGAGCCGCGTGTACTGCTCCGTCCCGTTCCGTGATGACCCGTTGGCTGACGGACGGGATTGTCGAGTTAGCATCCTTTCAGTCAAAAACTGATCGCATTGGAGAAGTGTACGCACCTGCCGGCAGTCCACAGCCGTCGTCGTCCTTCACGCGTCTGCGCACAACGTCTTTCTCCTAATAAATCCAGCTGCGAACCAATTTCAGTTGCTTTCTGGACTTAAATGTCATCATACCCGAGCGTAAAGAATTAATAGTTAACTTACTACGACATTACATTCAATTACTCACTCAATTAATTCATTTGCATTGCCACTTTAGACGCAATCATATCTATAAGCTCAACGGAAACAGACTGAAACGGTTAGTGACGGAAGCAACGTCCCCCGCTGGACCATCCGTTGCCGTCGGTCGTTGGAACTGGACGGAACAGAACAGAGTAGTGTGCTACAAGTTTTATTCGGCCCATTCCAGACATATTTACTAAAAAACAGTTAAAATTAAATTAAAGTGAGGTTACATAGTGTAGCAGCTCATTGCTGCTCTGCCATATTCAGTATAGCAATGAGATTCTACACCATGTAACCTCGTTTTAATTGCGTTTTCATCTGGTTTTTTTAGTAAGCATGGCTGGAATGGGCCGAATAACTCACTATGTGTTCATAACTCATTGTTTTACTGTTTCAATGTTTGTTTAGGTCACCAAGCTACAATTTTTAGCCGAAAATTATTATTTTGCTTTTGCTATTTTCATGTCTTTGTCGTTTTTCACCTGTCAGGGGGGTGAATGCTTACCTTGGACCAGTCGCTATTGTGTAACTTGCTGGCTAGCTCACAAAAATGATTGTTAAACCCTATGCAAACTTATGCCTTCTTATGCTACTGGTGTGCCAAATTCATACACGAAAAATGTAATACAACATAAAAGAAGATATACCTGACGAAATACGGGAAACAGAAATACAAAAAAATGCGTATCTCGGCACAAAAAGAGCATGGTTCAAGCCACAAGAAGAAAAAATTTGAACTTTCTAAGAATGCTGTAAATTGACGGCTTAAATTATTAAATAAATTTTCAAGAGACACAGTACTAGCACCCATTATCCACCTAAACAGGAATTTCTGAAAATGATTATATTCATTCCTTTGTATTACATAATTTATTATACGTGGTTAGACTTAGCAGAGGAGCCAAAATTTTTGCTGAAGAAGTGGGGGGGGGGGGGGTGGTACAGAAAAAGGTATTAAGGCCGAGGTGTTGTACTCTAGCCAGTAACAGTAGCAACGAATGGCCGTGGGGGAAGGGGTGCAGAGGACCAGTGGCCGCTCCCTCCCACTTCTGGGATCCTACCCTGGCTCAGTCCGTTCGTAGACATGAGCCAGGCAAAAAATGACTTGACGGTTTCATCAAAATGACTTGGTTTCATCAAAATGACTTGATGGTTTCATCAAAATGACTTGATGGTTTCATCAAAATGACTTGATGTTTCATCAAAATGACTTGATGTTTCATCAAAATGAATTGATGGTTTCATCAAGTGATTAAGGCGTGCTTTACCTGTCTTTGATGTCTGCAAAGTGAACACTAAGCCAAGACTGCAAAATGAAATATCGTTTACTGCGAATCATTTTACGCACAGTACAGCCTACCACAACCGGAAAGTAGAGAGTTGTTTACTTACGTTCACCAGCGAAGATACGTATGTATTGACGTATTGGAGGGCTGGGAAATCCAATACTGGGAAATGGGTGTTGGGCTTGGCCGATTTTTCCCTGCCTTTGGTACGGCACCGTATGGAAAACGCTATGTAACACCTTGACCACACGTACAACGAAACCGTACAAAACTCTGCTGGGTAGAAGCCACTGCACAACGTTGTGCTTCTATCTATGTTCACTACCTTTTTATTCAAAATGCTTTACGAGATTTAGAACTATGTGAAGAGCAGGGCCACAATTAAGGTGGTGCACAAGTAAGCACCCCAGGCACCCAGGCACAAGAGGCATGGGAGCCCTAACTTTAAAGCAAGTGCCCTAATTTTTACATAAAACTGCTACGAAGGTCGTCTCTCTGGTAGCACTCTCCAGGTTTTAAAGACTTCGATCCCTGTGAATATGTTGAAAACTATGCCTTGATCTTGTAAAGTGAATCTAACCTGTCCACCAAACCTAACCTGACTATCTTAACTAATCAACTCTAAACTAGATCTAATTTTGCTTAAAATTTATACTTTTCTCAGTTTGCTGGGTTCCATACTCTCAGAGCTGCGATTCCGGCAATGTATCCAAGATATATGCTTGAAACAACTTCGGCCCAACCGGGACTAAAAAAAACGCTGGGTACTAATATTGGCCTCAATCTTAACCCAAAATTGCTTAGTCTTTGGGAGCCATACATGTTAACCCTAGCGCCCACCCCCTTGAAAAAACCTTGTTGCGTCACTGCTCACAAGTTTGGGTCTGCCAAGTTTCGGTCGCCGTGTTTGGGCTTGCTTAGACTCACTATGCAAGCAAGGTGCACCTCAGTGTGGGCAAAACAGGGGATACTTGAACTGTGCCGAGTCATTTATTTACTAACCCGACTCTAAAACTTGCTGCCAAGGAAGTGGCTGTATTAAACCATTCTTCTTTAGCCATTTTAGCTTAAAGGACATAACTATTGGATTCACTCCTAGTGTATTACGAACGTAGTTGGCCACTAGTATACAAACGAGTTGTAGCACGTTTATTATTTCTGCAGAAGTAAAACTGTTTAACTGCTCACAAACAGTGAACTGTCAGAATTCGTAGCTGTTGAAAGATTTAGAAAGAATCCTCATGTTTTTTTCCTTTCTTTTTGAGCTTGATAATGACATTGTTTTAGTCCAACCCAGAACATAATGGTGAATTGCAATTTCAACTGTTCCTGAGCAAAATAAAGCAATTTAAGCTTTTTCAGCGAAATATGCTTTCTAAGCTAATATGCTTGCACAATAACGGCATCTACTTGACTCCTTTCATTTTAAGGTGACACCTAGATAACGAACATTTTGTGCTGATGAGCAGTCACATGGTTGAGTTAACTGTTTGTCATGTCCTAAGCAAGCAGACAAACAGGCTGACCAACCCTCTTGGATGTCAATCCAGTAGCAACCGCCACTTTAGCAGTAGACCTTAAAAACTACTCGCCATTTCACATTTCTACTCGCCACATACCAAATACTGTCTTGCACGATACATGTTTTTTTCTAATTTACGTATGTATGGAGTTTTAAAATTTTGTTTTACTCCGTACTATTGCAGAAAAGGTTGTTGTATAGCTCTTATACATGTTAGTGCAATGCTCCAAACTATAAGTCTCTAGCTTATACAGTTCCAGAGATTGAGCTTAATTTACTATTGCTAGTTGACGTTTCGATGAGTAGGTATAAGTTCAAGTCGCTAGCTGCTGATTTTCATTCACTAAATGGCGACCGACATTGGGAAGGGTTGAGGCTAACGGCCAAACAGAATCCAGTTTCAGTCGAGTATTCGACCTTACTTGCTTCGCTCGCTCAGCCAGTGAACGACACACGTCAGCCTATTTTTTTTAATTGGGTCTTTGAACACTCAACGACAATAGTAATTATGTGCTAGATTACGGCAGCTTCGCTAAAGTTAGGTCAATTAACTCTTGTGAATGTCCGCGATTTAAATTATCCATAAAAATTTACACGTTTCACGTTGGGAGAAAGTATCCCTTTTAAACACCATGGAGTTTTTTAATTCTCCAAGCTGTAGCATAGAAACGGGTGGATATGAGGGTTCGACATTGATTTCGTGAGTTCAATTTAGTATTCCCACATTTCTGACTACCTGTCCATTAGCCGATGGGTTTTCCAATAATCCGTATGCGATGCTTATCTGAAAATTTAATAACAGGGCAAGTTGACGTCACTGACTTCGAAAGTGCAATGAGTGTTGAGTCTTTCGATTTATTGCCAGCCAATTTAATTTTAATTTGAAATTTCAGGCTTGAGCAAATGATGCCATGCAGCTTGCGGAAGCCTAGTAGACCCGTATAACTAGCATGACATGAAAATAGCTTGAACATTTGAGAGCAAGTTAAAGGAAACAAAGATTTGGTTTTCTATTTTCAGGTCTGAGGTAGTCTTGTCATGAGTAAGAACGATGGCAGAGTTCAGGCCACTTGCAGTAATAAGTTGATCGAATCGACGACCGGCTACCCTGGCAAAAGTCCACCCCAGTCGGTACCAGCATGGGTAGTTTGACAGCCTACCAGCCTCCTTCAGCAGATTTGGGATCTAGTTTGGCCTATGCTCGACAAAAATAATTCCCTGCGATAAATGGATTTCGCAATTAGTTTTCATGGCTTTTCGCCTCCCCTTATTAGATTTCTTTCTTATTGTACGAAAATGTCTACTATGGTTCAAAATTGATCAGATTCATCTGTATAAGCATCAGTTTGCTTCAAATGACATAAGGCTAAACAAAAACGCTTATGGGTGAAGCATAGAAAGTAAATCTCTATTCCTCCCCCTCCCCGAAAAAAATAAATCCATTAAATCACTGAACCAAGAAAAATGAATTGATGTCTGTCCGTAGCAACCAGGTATTTCTTCAAACACAGCATCCAGTTTTCTGTCCACAGAAAGCCACCAGAATTCTATCTGTAGAAGCACTAGGTTTCCATTAAAAAAACATTGGGTAGTGGAAAACACAAATTTAAACTTTGGTTACAAGAACGTACACCACCCACCTTGACCCGAACAGTACCAGACTACGGCTACGTACCTGTGACGTCACGTTTCTTAAAATTGTATTTTTTGTTTCCACTTGATAATGGTCTTGATTGGAGACCATAACGTCATATTACTATGTTTATTAATGTGCTATTATTGGCATTATTTAAATTACGATATTCAATTATGTTCCATGAACTATAATCATATAGCTCCAGCCCTATCATGCAATAAGGATTCTTAATGCCATTTTTGACAACAAAAAAAAAAAAAAATAGCGGAAACAATACACAACAATGTAAAAATGCACTGTTGCTGGGAATGCCCACGGGTGGAAAAAGTGCGGGCATAGGGAATCCCCATAGTTTGAAAGACAGCTTATTAAAAAATAATGTTTAAAGTAGCAAAGCACTGCATTACCTTTACAGAAGATTAAATGTTGATTGCAAAATGGGAACAGTGTTTAATCACCAAATGTTTGACTGGGTTTTCATTTGTAACACACTGGCTTGATACATTTGCGACGCCGTTCACAATATCACTGACATTCGCTTGCACACAATGGCAACTCTTCTTGTACTGCCATAAGGAGTTCAAGTTACGGTGGTCAGTTGTTACCGCAATGAGCCGCTCTCCTACACTGGCTTGATATGGTGACCGGGTTAGTGAATTAGCCGAATTCACTGCCATTTTCGAAGCTTTACCAATAACGTGTAGCAATGCCCCATTATTCAAGAATGTAGCAATACCACGTTCTTTCAAGGCATAGAACGTCTACAAACAATACCCAACAATGTGTACGAGCTCTTCGCCATGCCGTGCATTAAGTCGGACAATGACCGAAAACCTTGTGCATTCTTAACAATGGGCCTTGGGCTGCTACACATCCTTGGGCATTTAATTTCAAAATACAAAAAAGTACACATCGAAAAAAAAAACAAATGTACAAAACAAAAATTAGTATGGGAAGAAAAATAAAATATGTATATAAAAAAATATATGAAGACACAATCCGCAAAGATCCATGAGGTCCCAAAGAACTCCACTCGTACAAAAAATAACACAAATAAAAATACGAACAAAAAAAAAAACAAAAAAAAATTGCACTTTGAAACGATAAAAAAAACACAAATACAAAAACCACAACGGCAGATTGGTAAGCATCAAGCACACAGCAGAAAACCAGATCACAGCCTGCTGATGTATTCATCGAGGGATACCGTAGCAGGAATGGTGTTAAGAATCGGGGCGGCATTCCCTCGCTGAACAGCAACACTGATCTTTTGGATCAAATAGGCCGTGGCCCGTTTCTCCCCACTAGCATTGGTTATCAAGCGGCCAATAGCGTTAATCAAGGAGAGACCCTGGCGCCCAATGGCCCCAAGTGTCTCGATGACAACAGGGCAAAACACACATTGTTTAGGAATGCCCGTGGTTTTTGGTCATTATCCTGTATAGAATACTTCCGTGATGCCATGGGAAAGTTTACTGAGATCAAAGGTTTGGCGTATTTAGGAGAATTTGGGACTGACTAACCTAAACGCATGCAATAACTCAGCCAGTCGCCACCTAACAACCAGGGTTGTGATTCATCACTCTGTGCAAACATTACTTTGTATAATGGGCCAAGTTTGGCCCTTCTAGGTGTGAAGGCACCTATGCAAATTATAGGCATAATTACTTAAATATAGACATATTTACATGTGGTGCTATCCTCCCTAGTGTACATAGAAAAATAGTCCTGATGTTAACTATTTCCACGATGAAGCACAAAGCCACAACTTGTGCTTCAGTACGGCTGTATGTCAGTATGTCAGTATGGCTCAGTGGTAGGACCTCGGCATTTGGTTTCACAGGTCGTCGGTTCAATTCCCCACTCGTGCAGTCTGACATTAAATTCCACAAAGCAACGTAATTAGGTGTGGGTCCATTTTTATCACATCATGTAGATGTTGACCTATTCGCTGTTGGCTGCAGGTCTCTCTCAAGCGTACACAAGCCACAACTTGTGTTTACTTACGGACTGTCCAGCATGAAGTAACATACGAATTAGATATCAGCGAACCAGATTATGCAGATGACCTATTGCTGCTGGCCCATCACAGGCTAACACAAGCCACAACTAGTGCTTACTTATGGCACACAGTGTAAAGAAGCACGCAAATTAGTTATTAGCTAACCAGATCATGTAGATGACCTATCGTTGTTGGGTACTGGCCTAGCACAGGCTTATAGAAGCCTCCCAAATTTAGAAGCCTGATTTATGGACCACTCTATGTAATGCAACATACAAATTAGATGTTAGCCAACCTGAACATGTACATGACCTATTCAATCATTTTAGGTTGCTGGCCTAGCACAGGCTTATACAAGCCTCCAAATTTAAAAGCTTGATTTATGGACCACCCTATGTAATGCAACATACAAATGAGATGTTAGCCAACCTGACCACGTAGATGACCTATTCATATTAGGCTGCTGGCCTAGCATAGGCTTATACATTTATTAGTATTGTGAACCACCCTGTACGAAGAAACGTACAAATTACATATTAGCCAACCAGATCATGAAGATTACCTATTCATCGTAGGCTGCTGTCAACGTACTTTTAATTAAAATTGGTCTAAAATGAAAACCTAATGGAAAAGCAGCTTTCCGATTGATTGCTGGAATCTCCTCGAATTTTAAAGTCAAAGTGTACAATAGGAGCTGAAGGCAATAACGCCGGGAAAATTGGCTTGGATCGAGGGTCGGTCGTCACTCGAGAGGAAAAGACTTGGAAACGCGAGTCAGTTAATCAGCTGGGGAGTGAGAAACTGGCATTTGAGAGCAGGGTGACATTTAAATTGGACCCTACGCGGAACCTTGCCGTGATGTAGGGGGCGACAGTGATTTGGTACAAAGTGCAGTACATCTCACTCTGAGTTGGAAGATTCCATGGCTGGTGATGTAATGTTAGACCACACCAGGAAGGCATTTGTAAGGAAATAAAGGAACTTGGATGATTTAGTTTTAATTTGGCAGAACACTTAATCTTAGAATAATAATTTAGGAGATCAAATGGGCCAAAATATTATTGCATTAGATACGATCATTTTCCGTCTACAACCGAATAGTTCAACAAAAGGCTCACAATTCAGAGATGACATTGGAATAGATTCTTCATACTCCACTAATAAATTTTTTAAATGTATTTTCCCCCCATCATGCTGTGAATGCATGGAATGCTTTACCCAATGAGGTTGTTTTGGCAAGCTCACTGCATGTTTCAATGCTGAAATTGAAGGCCTGTGCACCATCCAACGTTCTTCGTCACGGAAAAGCTGCTTATTTGTAACTTGTCTATTTTCATAACTGTTATGCAACTCCTTTTTGTTTTTAATTAATTTAAACTATACAACATTTGGTTTTTAGGTATTTCGTTAAACCATGAATTAGTTTTTGTATTTTTTTAGTCATGTTTTTAGCTGTTACCTTATACCATTTAAATTTTTTGGACTGGTGTTAAGTGGCATTGTTTACCCTACCAGAAACCATTTGTTATTACAAGTCAATAAAGTTTTATTTATTTATTTATTTATTTATTCTAATGCCCCATCAAGTCCAGTTTTGTGACCTTTTCTACCCCTCGAAGCAACAACAACAGATTAAAAAAAAACCTCTGGAAAAGTTATACATGGAAAAGCTGCAGTCGCTTGCAGATACTGCGACAATAGTGAGAGATCCTAGTCCAGACGTCTTAGCAACAGATTGAGGGATTATTTATGAACCAAAAATAATACCAGTAGGCAGTGGTCCAGTATTCCTTAAATTCAAGCTCCACAAGTTGACCGACTATCAAGTCATATATTAAAAATATCTACAATATCTTTGTAGACAATAAATCATCATTTGTCAACAATTCTTAAAAAGTAAAATCAGTCTTACACCATTGTAAAGAAAGATGAGTACAGTTTTAAAACAATATGTATGAAGTCCATATTGTCTTTTCGATGTCGCATGTTTAGTTGAATTTCCGGAATCCAAATTTGCAAAAGCTTCACACTTCACATGGCAGTCAACTGATTTACACCCCTAAGCAATATTCTGAAATTTAAGAATGATTTAAAATAAATTTCTTCTTTTGAACTAAGGTACACATTTATTTTTTATTTAACTTTTAATGTTACATTATTTGGAAGTTCAAACAAACCCGAGTGGAATCCTACAATCGAATTTTAAAGTGGTAGTTATTTATGTTGTGGCTGACCTAAGCCTAATAAAAGAAAGTGAAGCTACCCAACCTGTATTTTTTTCAAGTTATGCCTAAAGAGTCTGCGATACCGGGTAATACAGCTTTAACTAAACACCCTACAGTTACTCCTTTTTGCCGACATGAAATGTAACAAACTCTAGAACAAGGATTAAGCTGAATTCAACACTTCACTTCCTAATCTTTCAATCCATTTTGAAATGAATGAATGAACCTACCATACCTATCGCTTTCCGGTGAGGTAGTGATGAATACGGACTTTATAAAATGGAAGTTGGAAAACTTTTGACGTAGATTGATATTAGACGCATTTGCGCCAACGTGCATCTAGGTCTAGGGTTATCTAATCAATGTTCCAAATCTACACAAAGAAACATGACGTGGAAGGCCTTCAAGCTCTGCTTTTCTTTTACATTTCCAAGCTTGCATTTTCCCACAAAACCTTGTTTTCCCTGCGGATGCAAAACTTGTCTTCTAAAACTAAAACACAAGGCAGACCGCTTCCCCCTTTCCTTATAGTCCCTCGCCGCTCCCATACCTAACCACCATCCAAGCAAGACAGATACGCTCGAGCCACAGCTGGGGCAATATCAGGCGTGAATCTTGCGGCACGGAGCAGCCTAAGCGAAGCGGAAGGTGCCACTTCCGGCCCTGACCTACCCTCGGCGCGGCGCGAAAATCCTCTTTGATGAATGTTGCAAAAAAGGATGTGTTTGCCCGTGAATTTTCATTAAATATGTTGTCGGTAACTGGAACCATAAATCAAACCGAAGACTTCCCCCAAGCCCCTAGTCTTTCGTCTTAAAAAGAAAGAAGCTTAGGAATGTATATAAGTTGGAAGCGAAGCCCAGATACAGCGAAAGACGGAAGAAGATAACTCCACACGATTGCCTTTTTTTTTCTTCTTGTGCTGAAAGCTGCAAGAGCATGGAATGGTGCATTGTTAAATCCGATACAAGAATTCACAAAAAAGACGGGAAGATGGGGAGGAGGTAGGGCTGGTACTTTCCGGTTTTTTAGTTATCCGTTTAACCGGTTTTTTTTCCGGTCGGTTACACGAAAACCGTTTTTCCGTTTTCAGCAAAAAATGCAGCCAAAAAAATTTCACCACTGTGTAATTAAAAAACAAAGCTGAAAAAAAAATATGATTTAGTCCTTGGTAAGACAAGCGCAATTATTGACTACATGTTGCATTTTGGAATTTAAACTAGAAGAAAGTTGACGTTGATAAATTTAAGTACTTATTTTATCAAGAATTTTGACTTTATGTAGCTTTAAAATTTCTACAAGATGTCAAATTTTACATCTTAACGACAACGTAAGCCAAAAACTAAACAACAAAATTTAATACGTTTTCGTTAATGTTCCATTAATTTCAAATTATGAGCCAGAAAAATTAGCATGTTTGCGTTTTCGAGTAGCAACGCATTTCGTTTACGTGTTATGACGGCGCTTCCCTGCCGTTCGCGCTAGGTATAGACGAGTCCACTTCTCCATGACGCGGGGAGGGCAGATGCTGGCCAGCATGTCTTTAACTGCCTCGTGTACGCGCTGGCGATCAGCAGTTTGTTTCGAAGAAAGTAAGCAGCTTCGATGGGACAACAAGCCCATGCGGATTATTTGTAAATAAGCTGCCCCCTACCCACCCCGGTTTTCTACTTTCACTGATTTTGAGTATTTGGATTAGTAGGCCTAAATGATGACACTTGGCTACTTTTGGCTCGTTCACCGCGGTTTTTGAATGGTGCCCGCATCAAACGTTTTTTCGGATATGGGTTTCATAATCCGTGTAACCGAACGTGGAACGGTTTCCGGTTAACCGTGTAACCGATCCCAGCCCTAGGAGGAGGACGAACGAATAAGATTGATGCACTATTTTTACTACCATAGACCACAGGGACTTGTAGTCTCATCGCTTGCGCGCCACATGAATACAGACCACCATACATGTAACCAATGGGGTGAAACTAGCCAGTAGTCATATCGTAGAACAGTCCGTTAGTCTTATAATCACTATTACCATCACTGGAACTCATGCTGAACGTTTTAATTGTTAACTTTTCTCATGTTCGAAGACATTATTTGTAGGGATCGACCGATACAGAAAAATAGCAATCCGACCCGATCTCGATTTTTTTGCCCCAGTCTGATCTGATACAGATACCGATACACCAAAAAAAAAGTCGGTGGTTCAGAAAGTCAAACTCATATTTCATCATTCTTAAATTGTATGCAAGAAAACGTAAATTTCTAAATTTTTTTTATCAGTGATGTCAGATCCGCAGATGTACCTGCGGCCATAAGACACTGCAGATAGGCCTAATCGCAAGAAGTCACCCTGAATCTGACAATTCGCGCGCGTTGAATTCACTAAGTGGCTGTGCAGATGACTTCATGGGATACAAGCGTTGCTATGCAGGAAAGGTTTCTCTCAAGCTTGGCTGAGTAACCCTCGCGCACGGTAGTTGGTCGTGTCGGCTAAAATATCGGTAAATAAATACCGATACAGATACACAAAAATAGCCGATATCTGTAAATCCGATACCGATTTTAATATCTGTCTATCCCTAATTATCTGTACCACTACGTTGTCCAGAGTGATCTAACAAGCTTTTCAGTTTTTGCTATCCCAGTCTACTTCCGGTAATGGCCAGGCTTTTACCACGATGAAAACGCTTCTCAGATCGCTCTGGACAATGCCGTGGTACAAACAATGACTTCGAACGTGAGACAAGTTATCAATAAATACGTGCAGTGCGAGTTCCAGTGATGATAATAGCACGTAAGCGTAAAATTTAATAACGCTCAATACAGGTATGGATTGGTCTACAATATGACCTCTGGCTAGTTTCACCCCTTTCATTGTAATCCATATCCACGCGGAGCGCGAGCGACGAAACGACGATTCCCGTGCCATAGACCGGATACCTTTTCGACGTTGCTGAAATATATTTGTTCAACTAAGGGTGTAAGAATAATAGGAACTCCCTACATTCTTTTATATTTCATAATTTCTTGAAGTCCACGTACAGTATCATTATCGATTTGATTTCAGACATTACAGGTGATCCAAAAGCCGGAAGTCGGAAGTGCAGTACAGGTATGGTGACGAATGGGATTTCGTCAAACAGCTCCCTATTAGTAATCACATATCAAGAACGAATTAATGAATCACCTGCTGGTCGTTTTTGACGTCTTTACGTTACTAACCTCTGAAGTACTCATCCTATAGCAGTGGTGTAATTTGGAAGGGTTGGTTGAAGGGAAGGGTTGTGTTGGGTAAGAGGACAATAGCAACCCCAAAAAACAGAACGAACATAGTTTCAAAATGGCAAGGGATATGGACGAAAGAAAATGTATGGGGTAATAGCTTTACTGCTGTAGAAAGAGGTACGCCGTACCACTTTTCGGCATGTAATGCTGAAATCTAGATATAATTACACAAAATCCGCAAGGCAGCCAGCAGCAGCAGCAAGCAGGACATACGAAGCAGTCATCTGCATCTGCAGCGCAGCCAGCAGGACATACAATGCCATCTACCGACCAAGGCTGAGATAGTAGCTGCGCCCAGAACGCAACGTCCAGCAGCGCGAACATACGATGCCATCTACCGACCGAACGGCAACTTAATGAGGGGGGGGGGGCGAGACCGAGGGGGGAGGGAAAGGGAGTGAGACGACGCGGAATGAGCGAGCGAAGCGAGCGACTCCGCTAGTAACATATAATGTGGCTGCTGTCAACTGTTCGAAGCGGCCCTATAACATGACTGTGCAATGTGGCATTTGAGACTGAAGGCTTTTCTGCTTAACTTTACTGAGCAGCGTTTGTCCTGCTAGCATCAAATGAGCACAAAAAGAAAGGCAATGAGCTTGACCTAGGGAAGGTTTGGGGAAAGAAGTAAACGAAACATGGGGCTGTCCAGAAAAAGCTTCAGCAAAAGTCGGAGAAAGCCCAATACAGCAGCCAACCGATTGCAAGTTTCTCAAAAGTAAGTTGGTAACTCGGTAATGGCAGCAGGGGGAACATCGCCTACATAGCGGGACCATACTTTTCCTAAAAATAAAACCTTAAAAAAATCGTCCAAAACGTGCACCCCAGAAGCCAGATAAGACACTGCAGTAATATAACGCTGCCCCATCACACGCCCTGGCTGATGTGGTTGGGCCGTACCACTTTAAATTTGCTTCCCACGGCCCTGCACTGCAGTTCACCAATACGAGGTGCCCATACTTGCTTTGCTGCTTTGCATACTAGCATCCATTCCAGCTATTACCCATCCACTGCCGACTCCATACTCCGGACTTTTCCGAACATTGTTTGGACCACTCCAGACTTTTGAGCCATCCATCTAAGTGCCAGAATTCCACTTTGCCAGACAAAATTGTAGGCTATTATGTAATATGTAATATGTAAATCGAGAGCAGGAAGCATTCTGCTTATACGCTCCTTCTCAATAAAACCATCATAAAAAATACAAGTTTCGAACTAAATGATTTTGTCTAGTCTGTTTTTGAAAGTGTTGATCGACGTTGCGATGTGCTGGCGTATCGCGAGTCCTGCAGGTGTCTTATGAGCGGCTACGTTTTCCTGGAGGGGGCGGGTCTAATCGCCGGCCGCCATTGTTTTCGTAACCATCTTGGATATCAACAAGGCGCTCTGCTACCAAAAACATACAATCGATTATCTGTGTTCGTTCTGGGGCAAACTCAAGATAGGCCTCGGATACTATAAGCCAAATAGATCTCATCCTTCCCAAACGTTCGACTTCGATGCAAAAAAGTTTATTTCTCTTGCTTTTACAACGGTTTTTGTGTGTTTAAAAGTTAAAACTCCACCTATTTTGGGCGCTATTAAAGGTACATTTTCCCCGGTTGGCTTTCCTGTATGGCTAAGTTTTGCAACCTAAGTTCAGACGTGTGTGAATGTTGCAAAGGCATTCATTTTCCTATTTTTCTCCTTGTGAGAAACACGGTTGTTACATTCACTGTAAACCTATGTAAACGTCGCAAAAAGCTATGTCCTTTTAAGCTTGAAAAACACTTGTAGAATGTTACAAAGTAAGTGCCAGAAAATGCACAAACATACATTAAACTTGACATATCGGCTCATCTCGGAGCAATCTGAGATGAGACAAAACGACAAGTTTTAATCTATGTTTGCGCTCTTTCTGAGATATACTTTGTAACATAATAACCTACTTTGGGCAGGCTAATAAAAAAAACAGGCGGCTAAAGCGACTACGTAGTCGCAACCGGTGTTCTGTACAGTTCTGCCACTTCCAATGTTGAGGCGCACACCTCTACAACACCAACTGCAGCAGCGATCTCTATTATATAATCTAAAAGCAGTAACCATCACAATTGCCAGTTCAAAATAAGTTAGCTTAGGCCTATGTTACATTTTTGGCGTAATTGCTAGCTTTGAGGCCAAATTTTTACATGGAGTTTTAATTTCGTAAGTATAGCATCAAACGGAGAATAGGATTGCGGCAAGCCTATTCATTTTTAAAACAAGGTGTGCCTCCGGTCACACATCTACTGTAACAACGTATGGAGCAACGTAGCCAATATACATCAGTGGTAGGGAAGTGACGGGGGAGATGCAATAGATAGACGTTTTAATATGCTGTTGATTCAGCCAGCAGCGACTCGTAGCAACTCCACGTTGCCGTGGTAACGTGATTTTAGGCCTAATTTTATTAAATGCAGTTTTGTTATTTCTTAAATATCAGATCGGCCTAATGGAGAATTTGATTCGAAGGTAAGCCTATTCATTCATGCAACAAGCGACGAGACTATTTTAAACGAAGCTACAATACTTTTGTATTTTCGGCTGCGTGTTACACTTAGGATTTCAATTCAACGATCAAATGTTATTATTTCATTTAGTTCCGTCGAAGAAGCCTGTTAGCTATAAGGAAGTAACGATGTTTTAATTTGCCGTGTTTTTAAACTAACGTTTGACAATGAAACTATAACGTTGTCAATAGTGGTCGTCTCTATCTGGCACCATACTGAAGTTGAAAAAAGCGACGGACAGACGGACGGACGGGCAAAGTCGTTGCAATAGTCTTCTCAGTCGGTACGGCTTTACAGAAGACTAAAACTATAACAATATTGTTCAGCAACAAAAGGATTGCCATTTTTTAATGTGACGTGAACGGTAAAACAAATACCACGCCGTGAACATTTTTATTTATCCTTGTTGTAGTTGATAATACATCTAATTATTTATGTATTGCAGCAATCATTTGGCAGAAACTGTACACTAATCGTAAAAAAAAAAATAACGGTTGCCTAGCAAACAGCGTTCGGCGAGCGAGAAGGTCACGTTGCCTAAATCTTCCCTAAAACCAATAATCCGAGAGCAGAATCTGAATTTCGATTTACCTGAACTAAGCTTGGAAGAGCAGTCAAGCATGTTTTTTTTTTTTTTCATCCTGAAAGGAGTCATCCCATTTTCGTAGAAGTCAACCCATTTCACAACAAAAAAACGAAGTGAAGCTTCAACGGGTGCACGAGTGTAACGCAGTAAAGCCAAAGTTCAAGACAAGGGGGCAGATTGCTGCAGGGTGGAATCGAAATCCCGGCACGAGCTAATCGTAGAATTGCCCTCCCGATTAAATTTTCATGGACTATGAAATTCTCATTTTATTTTCAATCAGCTACCTCGACTACCATCGGTATTATCTTACAGAGACAATTTGGTACTGGGAACTAGGATGTGCCATGCATGATGAGGAGATCGATATAAGGGCAGATGAGTTCTGAGCGTCTCTTAGACTTATTTAAATCAAATTGCGAGACCCTACCGTTCGTAAAAGTTAGTCATCGGTTTAAAGACCGTGCTAGCTCTGCTTTTCTAACTAAATCATCATTAGTTCGTAGGGGTGGGTCGCGGTTTTTACTGAAAACCGAAACCGAAACCGATTCGGATTTTGTGTCGGTTTTTCGTACGGTGTTCGGAAAATCAAACATTAATTTGCTGATTTAAGTTTTTTAATAATTGTTATTTTCGAAGCAAACCTTCTAGTGTGTTAAAAGGAAAATTAAAGAGGAAAATGGTGCCACAGCTAGAACCATGGTCTACGACGCTACTAGAAGTGAAAGCAGGATCGAGTTAGAAACTAGCAATACTACTGTTAAAAGAAAAAAAACTAGAAATATCTGTTTGCGGACGAGGGTGGCAAAAACCGAAACCGCGGTTTTCTGGGCATGAAAACCGGAACCAAAGTAAAAAAAAAAAAAAAGGGAAACCGATCCATTCCTATTAGGTCGTCGCTATACTTTGCCCGTACATTTACCAGAAATTACCCGCTTTTATCCTCTCCGTCCCCTTCACTCCTCACCCGTTTTGTAAATTAATTTTTTCGGTGTTGTGTGTCGCGGGAACGTATATCGAGCATACCGTGTGTCGAGGCAAGAGCGCACACATAAGTGTCATGTATTTTATTGCATTTTCCGGCAGAGAGTTTCCGGTAGTTCTGATTGGCTAGGCCTTAGGATGTTGATCGTTAACCACAGTTCTAGTGCGCACGGCCAGACGTACTTGTGCGCTCGATTTATTAATCATTTTGGTAGGGTGCCCTCGATTATGCGAAATTTTGTTGTGCGCTCGACTTATGTGCACTCTCCATTCAACATATTTCCTCCTTTCTTTCTTTGTTTTTTTTTTTTTTTGGTTTTGGGTTTAAAAATGTTTTTATTTATTTGTTTACTTTTTTTTTTTTATCAGTACCCCATTGCCATGGTTTCATCATTCCTAGTGTTACTTTGCTTTGGTTCATGCGACCTGCTCACATGGTTGTTATATTTCAAATTATGTAGCAGTGACAATTACGTTTTAATCAAAGCAGAGTTCGTATATCTGAAGCTAGTCTTCGAGCTAACTACAAGGGACACTGCATATACGCAGTAGTTTTTACCTCAGAGTATATCCAGTGCCCCTTGCAGCGAGCTCTAGAACTAGCTTCGGATATACTAACTCCGCAGTGAATAAAGGGTTATTGTCACTGCTACATAGTTTGAAGCGAAATATATACGTTTATTTAAGAATGCAAGGTTTTATAACATCATGCATGTGGTTATAGACGATGTGAATCTTTTATATAAATGTAAAACGGCATCATTTGATCCAAATATTATAATGTGCGAACTTGGAAAGTCCTTACCTGAAGACAGATTGTAAGCTGATTTGAAAGTTCTTACCTGAAAAGACAAGAAAAAGATAAGAAAATTAGTTTTGGTCAACAGACGAATTTACTTTTGAACACTTAGTTAATTCAAAGTTGTTACATGTTTTACAAAATAGTTAACGTGTTTGTACTTTTTAGTCATGGTGCTTATCTGTATAGGTTATTACCCGCGTTAAGTACTGACATTAACAATGTCGAGGCTCCGCAGCCGCCGAGCCATTGTTGAGCTCAGTACTTGGAAAGCGGGTAATAACCTAGGTATCACCCAGTCGCGTAACAATTGCAAAAAGCACTCACTGGCATTGTTATTGCAACATCGTCCTTGTTCGCTGAAGGAGAAAATAGGCATTAGGATTCGATTTTTGTGAAACATTGTTTCACGCACAGTCACATTGTCAAGCTTTCTCAGCACAAAAACGCCAGCGCGATTCGTTTTTTTGTTGTGTACGTACTGGTCCTTTGTCGATCTCAGTACTCCAGACCTGAGATGTAAATCCCAGTACCTCGGATCTGAGATGAAGGTATCAAGCTTGTTGCATTGTTACAAGCATTGTTGTATAGCACTGAGATCGCCTAAACTGGGTGATAAATACCTTACAAACTCTGATTCCGAAGTCCTGTGTTTAGGTTTAGGTTTATTTACAGGACGTTAGCCTTCACAGGTCATCTGTCTTATCATATATTACACCTATTACACACATTATTCACATTAGTCCTGTGTAAGCGATGAGTATGACAATCATTTTAAACCATCACTTTAAAGTGGCTACCAACAATAAAACCTCAGTTAACAAAGAAACAATGATTCAAAGAAATATAATAGTATTAGCTAGCGAAAAACAATTGTTTAAACAATGCATAAACCGCTGTCATAAACCGTAGGACGATTAAATTTTAAAGGATTAGTGAAGCTCGGTTAAATACTCAAAACGCGCAAAAAATACACAGACGGAATACACGCCTTCGACGTAACCAGCGAAAAATAATTGTTTACACGATGCTTGAGCGTGTTAATTAACTAAACAGCCAATGTGCCCAAAAATACTCAAACAGGATGCACGCCTTCGGCGACAAACATATGAGACAGCAAACCATCCCCATGTTGCAAACGGTGCGTCAAACACCACTCATGCGCTGAAGATCATGTTGGTTATTTTATGAAACAGCCAGCATTAGTTTCTTACTAACCGGATGATACGTTTCTGAGGATCACATTACTATTCTACCGAGAGAGGGGTGTACACATGTGAATTCTCTGTATTATCATTTTCCATCTTATACAGCAAGTCCTCAATAAGACGCAATCGAATACCGAACGGAACCCTGTAGGCGAACACTAAATCAACCCAACGAATCTAACGCCGATCTTTACAATCCATCTGGGTAGCCCTGTCACCACGGGCGCGAATTGCTGTAGAAATCAAAAAAATAAAAGCGACCGCGTTTCCAAAAAGTGTGAAATTGTCACTGTTTTTCTTTTCTTACTTTTTAAATTTGCAACTATTTTCTGCATGGCTTTCTAATTAACATTTGTAATTATTTCCTGCAAAAGATAATTATTTTCTGTGTTATTCATGCAGAGCTCGTGGCCTTTAGCCTTATTGTGCTCCCTACCGCCGCTACTGAAAAAAAGTGTCTAAAATCCCGAATATTTCAGAACATATTTGATGTAGGAATCTAATCTTCGAACTCATGCATTTCATGAACAAAAGCTTCCTTGTCATAAAGTTTCAACTACATCAGAACAAAATTGTGAACTTCGTCGTGTCCCAAACAGACAACACATAGGCACACAAAATCCAATTACGGTTGAATATTCGTCCTCGCTCGCTCAGCCAACCATTTTAGAATCGATACAAACTTAAACAAATTGAGTCAAGGTCGAAAAAAGTGCTAAAGTAAAAAACATTGTGCACATTATTTCAACGCAAACTCTTAACTTCTTACATCATGGGAGTTATTCACATGAAGGTTTTGCGTCTAATTTTTTTAAAGTAGCCAACTCAACTTTACGTTTTTTTTAGCACTACTTAAAAGGTAATTAGTTGTTGTCATGATGATTTTTATTTTTACCTGATTTAACATGATTTTTAACACGATATGAGATTTTTGCGTAAGATCGCAAATAAGAAAACCAAGCTTAGCTTTCATAAGTTTTGTTTTCAGTTTCACGTTAGGAGTAATATTAGTTCTTGCAACGATGGAATCATTACAGTGGTTTTAAAAAAAAATCTATTCTAATTTGTATTTATTTTTCTGCTTAATTTTATGGGAAATTTTTTTTTCCTGGGGATATTGAAAAAAAACAAAAACAAGAGGTTTTCCATGGGGGAGGTACAACGCCGTTATAGTGGAGGTTTAGTGGTATAGTGGAAACGTCCCGTTTCGCCAAAAAGAAATCAGATTAACAGCATTTGCCTCAGGGGCCAGTCCTGTTTCGCCAAATCCCGTTTCGCCAAATGGGCGTTTAAGAAATTTTAGGCACACGAAACAATTAAAACATAAACATTTAAACACGACATTTATAACATGATGCTGGTCAGAATCCCATTTTGCAAAATAATTTATTTCAAATTACGTGCCTCGCTCGCGCTGCCGCGCTCGCTGCGGCTAAACACATAACATCAGAAACCACAACTAATAAAAAAAAATACTAACAATTAGGCATGCTTCTTTAACTTCTGCAATGTAAAATTTTTGAAGATATTTTGATTCTGAGAAATGGGATTCTACAAAACGGGAATTCCCGTTTGGAAAACGTTAACCACCACGTGTATAACTTCACTATTCTTCAAAGAGAACCTTGGCATTGACGTAGTGACGCCGAAGCATTCTAAACAATTATATTTAAAGCGCAAGTTTTTCCGTCTGTTATGGCCAGTTTCCAAAACGCTAATAAATCAACTGGGCTTATTCTACCACTGCTTGTCTCTGTTAAATGTTTGCCTTTTAAAGACCCATTACATAGAAATAAGGTATTAAATTTCGTGTACGTAAAACTTTGTCAAATTCTTTTTGGCGAAACGGGATTTGGTGAAACGGGACTGGTCCCTGAGGGCAAAACTGTTAATCTGCTTTTTTTTTGGCGAAATGGGATTTGGCGAAACGGGATTTGGTGAAACGGGAGTTCACCATAGTGGAAGGGGGCGGAGCGGTGACAAATGCTTGCACGCATCTGGTAATCTTGAGAAACATTGCAGTACTTTCAATAAAGTTGTAGTAAATATTTTGGGAAGTCTATTTCCCGCGCGTTTTTTTCTTGAGTTCGTCCCAGATTGTAATGTAATTCGTCGATGCTACAAACTTATTAGGGACAGGTTTGCATGTTGTCGTTACATTTTTTTCCCCATGCACTTTGCTGCACGCATACTTGGGTGTAATTACCTCACTTAGTAACCGCGTTACAGCAAATGCAGGAAAACCAAAACCGAGCATCCTGGTGGATTAGTAAATTTAGTCACGCAGTTAGCTACCAACCGAGCTATAAAAAAAAAATGGACGCTACCATTTACAGGTGATGGCTGTTATCGTTAAACTCGCAGTCGATTTGAATAATTAGAATTTTATGGATCTGGTTTAACTGCTTGTACTTGAATGCAACTGTTTGGCTTCAAGGTACTACATCCAACATAACTATAATAACATGGCCGCGTTTACGGTAGGCAATCAATTTGTTATTGGTGGAAGCGGTCATCTTGTTTTTTTGACTAAATTTAACGATATCACGTGTTCTCAATGTTGAATGGACGCTGCTGATGGAACATCAAACCCGGAGGAACACACAAGAACACGACTTAATTTGCGGCGAAAATTGCGTTTATAGGACTTGATCACAATGGATGAACACAGTTAAAAAGTCGGAAATCTTCATTCTCGTCGGCCATCTTGCAATTACAAAATGGCCGACGAGTAACAAATATCTCTGGTAACGAGCTCCGACTTTTTACTGGGCTCATCAATTTTTTTTTTACTCTTGTGATCAAGGCCTAAACGCTATCCGTCGGCAACGTCCATTCAACATTGCCTTCCCATCCTGCAAAATAATTTTATTTGGTCACTTGTTCTCGTCGTTACGCCCCGTTTCACCAAATCCCTTTTCGCCCAAAAGAAAGCAGATTAACAGCTTTTGCTTCAGGGGCCGATCCCGTTCCGCCAAATACCGTTCACGATATTTTAGGCACACGAAACATTTAAAACATTTAAACGCGAACATTTAAAACGTGGTTACGGTCAGACATTTATAGAAACAGGATTTGATAAATGGGAATTTCCGTTTGTGAAAGGGTAACCATCACGTGTATAACTAACTACTCTTAAAAGAGAACCTTGGCATTGACGTAGTGACGACCAAGCAGTTTAAACCATATGTAAAGTATACCTTTTTCCGTATATATGTATTGCAAGTTTTCAAAACGCTAATAAATCAATTGGTCTTATTATTCTACCACTGCTTGTCTCTGTTAAATGTTTGCCTTTTAAAGCCCCATTACATAGAAATAAGGTATTAAATTTCGTGTACGTAAAACTTTGTCAAATTCGTTTTGGCAAAACGGGATTTGGCGAAACGGGACTGGTCCCTAAGGGCAAAACTGTTAATCTGCTTTTTTTTTGGCGAAATGGGATTTGGTGAAACGGGATTGGCCCTGAGGGTTAAGATGTTAATGTTTTTTTTTTGGGGGGGGGGGGGGGGCGAAACGGGATTTGGGGAAACGGGAGTTCACTGTTCGGGGTGAGCTTAGTGGTTTAAAATTGGGTAATAATTAACAAATACAATTGGAATATAGCCATTCGCGAAAATTATACACAAGAATTAACGTAGTCAGTAAGCCACCTTTATGCACTTACATTTTGTCGGAGTGGCATGACCCGGATTCGAACCGGATACCCAGTTCACTCCAGATCACTTGCATAGCGCCTTAACCGCTATGGCCACATCCTCCACTGGCATAACGATAACTCACTGAACCCGTCATTAAGGTCACAACCGTGTGACCAGGGCTCCATTCGACCAAATATGCCAAGAGAAGAGAAGACAAAATGGAGACGTTGTTTCGCAATCCAAACTTCGACGTAGCTCGTTGTTTAAGAGGCGGAATTACGTGAGCGAAATCTAAGAAGATTCAATAAAGACGCTACGAATTACTCTGTAATATGGTATTGTAGTCTATAACCGCAACAGTAACGCGCTAACAAATGTTAACAAACGACTGGCATGAACTCAATGGACAATTTTGAGTGTTGCTTTACGAGTAAGCCGTTCAGTTTTCTTCACAGGGACTTCGCAGCGCTCGCCGCACGGATACAGAATACAGAATGAAAGGTGCAAAACCAATTCTGTTAGCGTAAAGACACTGTCAGAACCATTTCGTACGAGCTAACGGAATACTAAACCCTCCACCAATGAATTTTTTTTATCGATAGTTTAGATACTGGAATTAATGTTGACAGGTATCCGACGTCAATGGGTGTCAGTGTTTAAGCCGTACGAATTTTTAAACTACTTGATTTAATCAGACGATGCACAAGCTCTGGAGAAAATCCCGTTTGAACCACCACGCGTCGTGACGTCATTACTTTTATGGCGCCTTCCACCCGTCTGCGTGACCTGCGCGTGCGCCAGAAACAAATCGGCATCGCCTGGGACTCTCGTAGTGCTGGCATTTCTGGCATCTACACCACGACAGGTCAGCGATTCCACGGGTCTTCTGGCTTCTTTAGTGTTTTCTTAGCGATCTCGCATCTTTTGCCTTCCGTTTACCACTTGCAACAGGTTCAAACTGATAAAGCTGCAACGAATTGACAGCGTTGTTGGTAACCATGTTTGTTTACAAGCAGAGAGTGGCCGCGCGCGCTGCATGATGGGAAGGATGCGCTCCCCACTTCCGTTATGGTTTTGACGTCACGCTCCTTCACGAAACCTCCATAGTCGTGAGCTCTCGTGGTGCTACGTTTGGTTGGGTGTCTTAAAAAACGCACTTATTCTAATTTATTACAACGTAAGAAAGAAGGCAAGCGACATTTTATAAGTTTTGAAGGGGTTTTTAGGGTCTTAACTATCATTAAAAAAAAATGGAAAAGTGAGGGTTTAGTATTCCTTTAAATTTTCTGGTTGTCGCTAGTGGAAATCACACTGAACGTGGGTGATGACTTCTCAAGTGCGAAGCCAGTATTTGCACCGCTACATTGTCCAGAGAAACCTGAGGCCATTTTTTACCTTTGCTATTTGAGTTTCAATGCTCGAATGAGGTAAAGACACCATCCACAACCGGAAGTTAGATGAGCTCCGGTGCATATCTCCAGCTACGATGTGATTGGTTGTTTAATTTTTTGATGTTTCGAAAGCAAAGCATCCCCATTTGGTTATAGTTCAACTTACAAGTTTTAAACTTAGTGTAACCTACCTGTTTATTTTTGATATATATATATATACGTATAGTGTATGCTGCTAGTGCTAAGCATTGCTTTTAAACTTGGTTCCTTTACCATAGTTTACCTGTATACATAGCCGGCGCTGTGCAGCTACTTATATTTTTAGTGTCACACTGTGAGTTAATGAATAACCTAAGCGTATAAGCATCCGTCCTGGGTGCTACACTTCTTACCAACCACCGGGTGACTTTGGACTGGTTATTCTTTGTTAATTCCTTAAGAGCAATAGGTTCCATAAACACTACAATTACTTGCCAAAATTACGCTCCTCCACCGGGACCGCAGTCAGAACTTCATTTTAGTCACAGCAGAAACCAACCTTGCCACGTAGTCTAGTGCACAGGGTTTACACCAAATAAGAAAATAATTTCCCTGTGTTTTTCCAGATTTTCCAGAGTGGTTCAGGTCATTTTCCAGACTTCTTACCATATTTTAGAAAGGGAACTTTTTTACATATTTTTCCTAGTTTACAGGGTTCATAATAGTGCAAAACACAGTACCCCGATTTAATGGACTTATAGGTATCAACACAGTAGTATAGGAATACAATTTTTTACTACAATGTCTTAACATGATATTTTTAATGCACTTAAAGGCGCTGGTTCACCATTTTGATAGCGTTGCCCATATTCAAAACACAGCATCCACGTTCCAGATTCTCCGTCATCCAATAGGCTGACGTGGGTCACGTGATCTCATTTTAGTTATGAAAATTCGCGGCGCTGCTGCGAAGTGTTGTTCCTTTTTTAAATTTACTGCTATTTTCTTTATATTGCTCGAAGATTCTACGGTGCTGTGTCTGGGATTTCAAAGGGTGAAAAAGCGCCTTCGAGCTCTGCCTAAAAGTGTGGCGTTAATTTTTCTCCCAGGTTTTTTCAGATTTTTGGGGGGAAAAATCATAGCATTCACCGAGTTTTCCCCGCGTTTCAGTCGAAGTTTAAATTTCTGGAGTTTTACGGGTTCTCCAGGTTGGAGGGAACCCTGGTGTATTTATTAGACATCAAAATTAGCCATGTACCACAATAGGGAATACTTTTCACATAATTCACCAAACTTTTCATTATTTTTACCTACAGCCGCCGCTGTGAATGCTGTGTGCTGGCTACGGCCCTGTGCTCCAACTTCAAACTCAAAAGTGAAACTAAAACCTCATCAGCATGTTTCTGATTCAAAACAACAAGTCAGACGGCCAATCAGATCGTAGCTGATATACGCACCAGAGCTTATCTGAATTCCAGTTAAGGCTTGGGTCCTTACCTCGAATCAACCATTAAACTGGGATAGCAACGGTGAAAAAGTACATCGTATTGCTCTTTACAGTGTAGTGATTCAACAGGACAGAACGCCAAATGGGCTCGATGTGGCTTAGGACTTTAGCCCTTAGCCTCAAAGATCGTATGTTCAATTCCCCACTCACGTCTACCATACAAGTCCAAAAGGCAACGTAAATAGGTTTGCATCCATCTTTATTTTACAATGTTAGGGGTGCAACCAATGGCTTGTAAGGCAAGTTATCAACAAAGAAGTTCAGTGTGATTTCCAGTGTATCGTGATAGGGGGAAGTGAAAAATGTAATAACACCGCTCAATCGGAAATACGTGGCATGAAACTATTTCTGGTGGCTGCCGAACCGGTTTCTGAGAACCTAAACAGGACACAAGGCATTGTAAACCACAATCGGTACATTCTGTTGTTTGGGTTGCTGTGATAGTGTTGGTGTTGTGTTGGTAGAGAGTGAATTAATTAGCAGTTGATTAAAAATAAATAAAGGACGGCTTGTCAACACGGAGTCTTTGTGCTAGGATGTGGTTTCTCCCCTTTCATATACTCTGTATCAATGCGGTGCTCCCAGCAAGCCATGTGGTTTTCATGTGAAGCAAGCAGCAATTGGCAAACGCGATCGATGATAAATGTGCCACAGTATACTCAATAAAAAACGCGACTAATATAATTGCCAATCTGTTTTCCGGTACAGGCACGCAAAAAAAAAAAAAAAAATGCTTAATAAACATTGTTGCCTTCAGCCAAATGCAAGGAATTGTTTGATGAAACTCTTCATTTATTGACATAGTGAAATAAAGGCAGATTCTAATTTTTTTTGTATCACCATTGTAGCTATGAAACAAGAACGCACCAACACTGCATTAGTAATTCGACGTGTTGTTTGGTACAGAAATGCTGAAGGAGGATAGAAAATTAATATGCGATTGACGTGTGTAGTTGGAAAGACAGCATAAACTCAGGACACTACTATACATTCTGAATGCGCGGTGCACTGAAACGTACACGTATTCCACATCACATAAAAAATAAAAAATCCCGTCTCCTAACTTTTGCTACTGCGATACGGCAAATGAGCGATCACGCGATCGTGTTAGAAACGGCCAGATAAGGATTTCTCATTCGACGCTATTAATTTTGTTAAAAAAAAAAACCTGAAAGTTTCGTTGCTGTACAGCTTCCCGTCCTCTTCGTTTTTTTTGTCATCAGGCTTTAACGCTTTTTAAATCAGCGAACACCTTACTTTGCAGTAAATCCAGCATTAAATTAGGAGGGGTGGGGGGAGATGGGGATCGTACTGCACTGAGGATACATAAGG
>JAHWFP010265505.1:21097-31330 GCA_023313725.1 Lithobius niger | reverse complement strand
CCTCAGCATTGAAATCTGTTACGGAGAAAATTTGAAATCTTCAAACACGAATTGCATTGGAACTGTTACAGACTGAAAATCTCTAATAGCACTGAATTAGTTAGGAAAGAGGTTTGTGCACCGAAGTTTAGTATTGATTTCTGTTAGGAACCGTACACAACGCCATATTAATGCACACTAATAGTACCATACACTACTTACCTATAATGCTTTTCACCTCTAATGAACTACAGTGTTAGAACTGTCAAAAATGCTGCGTGTTAATCTAGAAATCTTGTGAAGGTCCTTAAATTCTTAAAAAAAAGATGCTCTATGGCCTACTTTAGCTTGATTTTTTTCTGGGTGATTTTCTTGTGTGTGCTTGATAAAAAAAAAAAACGTTAGCCAAAGCCTCATTTTGCGTTACGTTTAATCCGTGTAGCTCTTTAACCGCATCATTTTCGGTTTTTTTCTGGGACTGTTTAATTGCATCGGCTTACTTTTTGTTTTGTGTGGTCTTCCCTTTTGCCCTCCCCCCTTCCTATATTTTCTACTAGTCATTTACCTGTAGCTTTCAGCTGTGAACTGTATTGTGTTTGATTCGTCCTGGTGTGGGCGCAAATAACCATTGTGTTGAGTTCCCTTCCCCCTTCCATATCCTTTCTTTCTGTCCATTCGTCAAGGGCATTTTAGTACAGTCATATCCGGATTTCCTGATCCTTATTTGAATGCGTTTTTTTTTTCAAAATAAATTATTACTAAGGAAACAAAATGCATCACTGTGGTCGCTATGGCAGAGCTCGTCTGTGTATCTTCCTTGATAAGTTGATAGGATCTGATCACTATCACGGATTTGCTTACTTTTTTTCGGTCAGAAACTCCGTAAGTTGGTAGAACCAGGAGTGTCATAAAGAAGACTTCGTAGGGATCGATAGAGTGTACTTAATAATACTAGCGCATTTTCCATCTCTCGTTAAGGGTCGTGTACCAATGGGGTACGCAGGAATTTTTTGTGTGGGTGGGGGAACACAATGGGCGCGCTGTGGTACGAAAAAAATCTTTGAATAACCAGGTAGGGAATCTGGGGAGCGCTGTAAGTTCCCCAGCAGGGTCCCGAAAGCTCTAATTTTTTTTTTTGGGGGGGGGGAGGGAGGGGCAACTTTTCAATAACTTTTCAATATCTTCAGCATCATTTTTCTTTCGCATTTTGAGATTGTAAATTATAGGCCTCCATGACTATTTCAAAAACTTACGACATTTATAATTATCATGCAAAAGATCATTAAGACAAGCTGGTGGTTGCTGAAACATAGGATGGCGAAAAAAAATTCCACCCCCTGTAAATTATCATTAAAAGAATTCGTCTCAGCATGAGTGTATGTTTCAGCTCGTCGTATGGCAAAAATGTGAATGTATGCTCGAACCTTATAGATTCTGAGGAAGGTGGGGGGGGGGGGGGAGAAACAGGCGCTCTCTACCAACGATTGCTGTGTTACATCACACCTGTGGAATGATATAAAATTCGGATTTTTTTTTGCTTAGTTCGTCTGGGTAAAATAGTGGTCTCAGTAATTTCGTCACTAAAATTATACCACTGGTTCGCAGATAACCTTGCGAAAAGCAGAAAAAAATTAGTTTGATTCAATTTCATTTTTTTTTTTCATTTTTTACTGAAAATTACAGAACGTGAATTTGTATTTGTAGGTGGTATTTTTTTTTTTTTTTTGGTCTCCCATTACACTAAACCCCACATTGCACTAAAGTATAATCTGGAAAGGCAGGCTGCCCCATTTTTGAGGAAGTACGGTTGGGCTTCCCCACACGTCCTCATCTGCTGACGCTCATCTTAAAGTGTGCGGCCTATCTTGAGTTCGCTGCAGAACGAACACAGATAATCGATTGTACGTTTTTGGGAGCAGAGTACCTTTTTGTTATCCAAGATGGTTAAAAAAACCAATGGCGGCCGTCGATTAACACCGCCCCCTCCAGGAAGACGTAGCCGATCATAAAATACTTCCAAGACTCAAGATACGCCGCGCACACAAAAGCTACATTGGTTTTGTAATTTTACAATTTAAAGGTACATTCCTCCCTGTTGGCTTTCGTTTACGACTCAGTTTTGCAACATTACTTCAGATGCGTATAAATGTTGCAAAGGCATTCGTTTTCCTATATTATCCCTAGTGATAAAGGGTTTTGCTACGTCATCACCCTAACCTATGTAAATATTCCAAAAGCTCTTTCGTGCAGGATGCTCGAATTTAATGAGAAGGTATGTCCTCTTAAACGAATGTAAAAAAAAGCGTGTTAATGCAGATGAGTCGCTAGCGGTTTCTTTTAACCCGTATAACTGTAAATTCGACCGTTTTGCCACTAGGATGTGAATAAAATGTGTACATTCCAAAAATTAGAGCGTGTTCCTGCAGCATAAAATAAAACTTAACGGTTTTTTTTTTACGTTATCTCAAGTATCATTTTTTTTGCCACCTCGGAAAGTTTTTTGGGGGGGTGTTGCCCCCCCCCCCCCCCCTCCTCCTCCATGGAAATTCCCACATCCAACGGACATAGTGCATTTAAAACTTCCCAGAATGTGGATATGACCCAGTATGGTAATCTTTCCCTTGCTTTAACACCTTTCCTAATGGTTTCTTTAACCCCGTCCCCCGCCCTCTTTCCATTGCAAATTTTAGATCCCCCCCCCCCTCCCCTTGGGGTTCCCCGGATAGATATCCTGACCCACTACACTTACATGAGGTCCGATATTTCCCATCTTCACGCGTTAAAAAAAAAAACTAATGGGGGTGACCTGACCTTTGGGAAAAACCTGGATGTAATATCGGTACTTATGCTAGCCGTGTGGACAACTACCAGACGCCAGCAGCAGCTGTTTCGTGGTAGAATGTATTGCTAACTGTTATTAATATAACAACATAATAGTCGCTGTCTGGAGGGCTATAGCCCGTTATAGTAGGGCTTCTCATACGTAGAAAGTATGGTTGGAATGACGATACAAGCGTAAAATTTGGCACGATCGACTGCATAGCAACGAAGATGCTACTTAAACTAAAACACTCGCTAACGCTAACCTACAAGAGGGTAGCCGAAACTAGCGTTCAAGGAACGTTTATTTTTTTTCTTGTTAGTAATTAACTCTTAACCTCTGTCAGATTAAAACTGATTGTAAAGGGGGGGGGGGCCGAAGGGGAAAAAACCGCACGAAAAAATTACTAAAGTTGTTTTCCCTGGTGAAACTCCTTTCCGAGCCTAGTGAAATTCGAGCCAAGGCAACTGATCCAACCTATAATCACAACACGAAATGAACAAAAAAAACGTAGAAACAATTTATTCCGACACCAAAAACGACAAAACGTAATGAAAGTAGTTTCTTGGTGAAACTCCTCACGTACCCTGCCTGGGGAAATTCGAGCTAATGCATCTATGATCTAACCTATTATAAAAACAACACGAAAGAATAAAAACGACAACACAATTTTTTTCTTTTGGCTTTTTTTCTTTAAGCTTTTCTCCAATACGTTTGTTCCGAAATTTTTTGTAACAGCCGCGGCTTTTTACCATCGATATTCTGCACTTATTGAAACCAAATTAATTATAAATCGAATTCCGAAAAAAAGAATTCTTTAAGAACGTTTCTTTTCGTATGTAGCGTAAAATTATCCCAAAATTGATCATTTGTTTTATCTTTCTATATAAAATTTGCCCTTCCTGGTGGCTAGGCAGTGCTCGTTCCCTTCCCCCTCCCCCATTCATTTTTTTTGTCGTTTACACACAGTGCACACTTCGGGAATTGAAGAATGAAATTATGCAGCCAATTTCATGCCTTCACGAAGATAACCCTTCCATGGATATAAAAAAAAATGCCGAGTTGGTCAAATGATCTGAAAAAGTATTTTCAGTGGTATGCATTTAACTTCCGTGTTTACACATTTTCTATTTTTAAATTATTAATATGGTTCTTTTTGTGTACATAAATCGTAAATTTTTTTCATACATCTTTATCATTTCAGCTGTATGTTGTAATTTCTGAAGCGCATAATAAGTTCGACATGAACTTCTAGCCCTTTGAAGAAATAAAGTATTAATTACTACATTTTTTTTTAAAACAAATAACGCAAAAGTCGAATTTTCTTCCCGACCCCCCCCCCCCCCCACCGGAAAACAGCTGGTGACCCGCCAAAAATGCCACCAATTTTTATTAATACCCTTAATGCATCCAAAATTACTAACTCTCCTATTTAAGAAGCATTCCTACTTGAAGAAATTTTAATTAGCAGCTGTGTCTAATGCAGGGATGCCTTCAAGTGAAAAAAATGTGAAAAATAGTTCAAATTAGTGAAAAATGTGAAAAATAGACCAAATTGGTGAAAAAATGGGAAAAATAGACCAAATTGGTGAAAAATATGAAAAATAGACAAAATTGGTGAAAAAATCTGCAAAATAGACCAAATTGATGAAAAAATTAGACATTTTGGTCTTATTGGTGAAAAAAAATTGCATCGTGCAACAAGCGATAAATAAATTTAGCTTCGCTGCCTTGAATGAAGATAAAAATTAAGTTTGAAGAGATCATTTACCTGAGTTTGTCAGTGAACCAGGTTATTTCTTTTGTCGGCATATTGCACTGCAGGAATGTCACTGTTCTTTTGTTCGAGGAGAGACCCAAAATGCAACGTGCTCTCGAATTCGTCGTGCCACGAATGCGTTTTCGTGCTTTGGAAATAGGCTTATTCAATCCAACGCTGCTGGGAGATTTCAAAATGAGTCAAAAATGTGTGAAAAAAAACGTGAAAAGGTCTAAAATTTGTGTGCGAAAAAGGGAAAACAATGCAAACGTGTGAAGTGAAAAAAAAAATGTGAACAACTAACGACCCATCGGTAGCATCCCTGTTGTTGTTTGTGTAACCGCAGCGAGCACGGTAGCGCAAGTGAGGCAAGAACGCAGATAACACTACACAGTATAACTGAAAAGCTTGGCTGAAAACTGCAGATAAATTCCTTTTCTTCTCTTTTTCGCTGCAGACTATGAGGAAACTCGACCACATTTTAAATTAAGCGTTAGCAGGAGCGAATTATATACACGTCCTCTTACGTTTATGCTACCTCTGGCGTTAGTAACTGCTAAGTAGTCACCACTCTTACTGATAGTATAATAGCATAATAAACGAGATATTCCAAGCATCCTACGTTCTGTAGGGCACGCCATTCTTTTTTTTTTAAGTAAGTTGTTTTTTAAGTAGAAAATTGTAACTTTTAATGCGTGTTTTATAAGACAAATATCCGTTCTTAAAAATAAAGTTGGAAATTTCATGGGTGGCATTTGGACGGGGAAGGTGTGACATTTCGTCGTTTTTCTCGTGGTGGCACTTTGTCGTGGTTGTATTTTGAGGTGGATTCGGGATCCCACCCCATAAAACCAGCTACCCCGCCTCCCCCCCCCCCCCAAAAAAAGTCTTTTTTTCATGCCGACCACCAAAGGCCAAACTTTTTTCATCGACGCGTGAAACTATCTCCATCAGATCACCTTGTATTCATTATTATGAAAATTCAACTTAAAAACAATTATGTCTTTAAAAATTGATTTTAAAGTTTAAAAAAAAACAATCGATTTTATTAAAATACTGTAAATCCTGTATTTGTGACCGGGTCCTCAATTGTAGCCGGGTGTTTTCCCAATCAGGAATCAGTATAGAGCAGTGACACGACGTAGTATTGTATAGAACTCTATGCTGGAGCCTTAATGGGTTAGCTGCAAGGGGCACTGCAGAGAGAAACAGTAGGGCGTCATTATACTGAAGCCGATGCTGTGTTGAGTGATTTCTTAGACCTAAAACGCGCGATTTTTGTTGTTGGAGAAAACAACGTTATTTTAAGCCTAAGAAATCCGCTCTTCCAATGTTTTTCCCTCCATTTTTATGTAGTGCACCTTGTAGTTATGCCCTCAGAACCCATACTGGTGCCAATATGGCGGCAAACGTCACTGCTCTATAGTAGCCGGCTTCTAGTTGTGGCCAGGTCAAAATGACATGATTTTGAAAAAATTCTATGTACACGTCCAACACATAAACAGACCATATCCAAATTATAGAGTACTGGTAAAAACATTCATGTGATATTATTTTCCGTTTTTAATGTCAGCCACATTGTTTCTACATGTATTGATACCGTAAATTTTTCTTTCTAAATTTTGTAGTAGCCCGGTCTCTAATTGTAGCCGAGTCAAAATGGCTTGAGCCAGGAGCCCGGGCCTCATATAGAGGATTTTGCGGTATACGTATTTTTTCGTCGTGTTATTTTCCTTCCCTGAATATTTTATATGTTCAAGAACTATCGTTATGCATCAGTAGGAAAATGCCGCCAATATCGTTAATTTCCTTGTCCCCCGCCTTTTTCCGCCATGTGCGTTTATTGTGCTTATTGCTTTTTTTAAGCCGCAAATTATACGTTGACGATTGTTGTTGTTGAAATGTGCGCGTATACAAACTGTCGTTTCTACGTTGGAAGACCATTGCTGCTGCTAACTATTTCCTATTATTAAAGACTGGGACAATTTCGCAACACTCCCTAATAGTGCGTTGCTCTCTCGTCTATGCGTATGTTGTGGAATTTTGCAATCCGCACGTCTACTGGAAAACATTTTTATTTTTAAAGTGCTAAATTGAAGTTTGTGATCAAAATGCGGTCGTAAAAGTGGAATAGGTAGTGGTTTTGCAATATTAATCAGCTTTTGAGTGGTTTCCGTGCGTGTTCCGTTTAAGTTATAGGAAAACATATTTAATATATAATTGAATTTTTTGTTTCTTAGAAGTTTTTGAGTATTTTCACTTTGCAGTTTATCATCGTGTTACAGTCAATAAAGAGGGAGAAAAAGTAGCCTACCTTATTTTACACGAATTTATCAGTAAAACCAACCAGGGAACAAACGGCTGGTTTTTGTATTTATTTTAATTTTTTTTTTATCAAAATGTTACCCAGCGCACGTTGAGCCTAAATATTTCGAGTTAGTATACAATTTTTTTTCTTTGGCTTTCCTTTGTATTCTGAAGCACACGCGGCGATCCTACAAACAACATTTTTGCCAAAAGAAGAAGAAAAAAAAAACAACTTGTCTTGTCTAGAGGTTATTAATTTAGTTTTGCTGTTGAATCTAGGTTTTGCGGAAAATGACTAACTGTAAAATAACTGAACTGCAAACTTTTTTTTTAATTATTCTACGTCCCGTGTGTCATTTTACAGGTAATCGGATATCCCCCCCCCCCCGACTTTTTTCTCCCGGACATTCCGCCCCCCCCCCCCTCAAATCGAAGTCAGACAAATTCCCCCCTCGACCCGGACATTTTTTCCTTGGACTTTTTTTTCCCCGAACTTCCCCCCCCCCCCCAAGAAAAAATAATTTTAAAAAAGAACCATACAAATAATTTCTTTATGTTTAGTTAATTGCGTGTATGTAGGCTATGTAGGCTATGTAGTAAATATAATTTGAATCCCAATGCGTACCCAAACTTTGTGATGAATACCAGGGGCCCCGAAAACTGTAAGCAAGGGTGGGGGGGGGGGGGGGGTAAAAAAAAGGTTCTGGGAAAAAAGGTGCGAGGATTAAAGGTCAGGGGAAAAAAGAACTGTGGAAAGAAGGTGCGAGGAAAATAGATTCGGAGACCTTTCTGTGGAGGAAAATAAATAAGTTACACAATAAAAAAAAAATTACAAAATATTTTTCCTTGTTTTTTGTTATAGGTGAGGTTGGGTTATAGTTTAGGTCAATTGGCTTGGTGGCTTGGTTCGAATTTCAGCAGCAGGCAGAGGAGTTTCACCTGGAACCGTATTTTTCTTTTGTAGTTTAGGTTAGGTGGTTGCCTTGGCACGAATTTCACCAGGCCGGCAATGGAGCTTCACTAGTAAAAGCAATATTTTGTGCAGCTTTTTACCTTCAGTTTTCTCGGACCTTTTGTCCTCTTTGGACCTTTTTACGCAGACTTCCACCCTTCCCCCCCCCCCCCCCGGTTTTTCCTTGGACCTTTTTAGGAAGACCTTTTCTTTCCCGGACCTTTTTTTTTTCCTAGATTCAAGCAAGAACGGCTCATTGGTCAGAGCGATCGGGTGCAAGCGAAGTCATTAGTGAACGCCAGATCCAATTCCACAATCCTGACGACTGCTTAAGGTTGACAAAAGAAAGGTATTGTTACAAATTGAAACAGTTAAAAAGTCGACATACGTCTTAGGTGTTCAAAATCCAAACGTAGTTGGGTCAGTCCTAGGATTCGAACTGGCATTCACTTGGTTTGGAGACGACGGCACTGGGTTGTTGCTGCTCGCTTTGCTGGTGTCCCCGGGGACCTCTCACAAAGCTTGCATTGAGACTTAGTTGTATCGGTGGGATGGTGTTGGCCAAAACTTGGGGGGGGGGGGGGGCACATTTGTGGAGCCTGTTTGGAGGGTGACATAGTTTTTAGTCTGCTTCAAGTTGGGCGGGTATATTTTGAATGTTTTTTTTTTTTTGGGGGGGGGGGGAATGGAAGCGTGAGACAAGGTCAGATACACCTAATGAGAGGAGGATCTCACCACCTGGTCTCAATTTTGTTAACCATTCTGTAAAGGATAATAACCAACCAACCAACGTAAACACGAGACTGTGTAAATCGCCCCTCAAGTCTGCGGAAGGGGTGGGTTGTTCCCTTGTTGAAACTTGCTCATTGATGATTGAAACTTTGGTGTAGTTAATCGGTGTTAACGGCGCGTATTTCAAATTTGTGGACTGACAGCTTTTGGCTCATGTAAGACTGTCTAATGAAGGTAGACGGTTTGTTGTAGGCCAATAGTTTACAATGTAAAAGTGCACAATCAGACACAAACTACCAAAAATTCGCAACAAAATTATTGTTTGCTTCTTTCGTTTGGGACTACAACTGAAAATGGTGCGTGTTTTGAAGTAATTTGAATTGCAAGGTCTAACACATTGGACATGCCTCAAATACCATCTTATGTTGATGTGTACTTTTTTTGGGGGGGGGGGGGGGGCTAAAAATTTTTTTTTTCTTGTAGGGGGGGGGGCAATTAATATTTCTACAGTCAGTTGGGAGTCTCCTTTTTTGGTATCGCGTAAAAAAATTGCGCCCCCCCCCCCACCTCCTTCCTAGCGATACGTAATGGCCGGACCCTTACAACTCTTAATTCCCCCTTTGAATTACATTAATTTTAACGGTTCGTTTTACAATTATTCATCCTAACATGTTTAGTCGCACCCCTTGTGTGGATAATAGGCTAAGCTCGAAGCACTTTCTCTCCCATGAACAAGGCATACGAATTGTTCTTAACCGTGTCACCCATCCGTAGCAACGCCGCACATTCCATAAATTTTTTTTTCCCCCCGAGTTTTTCTCCTTCTTTCTTTTACAGCTTTCCTTCTTATTATTTAAACTTTCTGTTTCTGTCATAACTGGATATGGCTAGGTGCAATGTCAGTGAATTCCTGGTATTTGGAAAGCATTAAAAAACAAAAGTGTGTCACATTTCTGCAGTGAGTTTATTTTTTTTTTCGCATCAAGTCAGCCCATTTAGCCTTCAATTTGGTTTTATGCCGCATAATCACGAACAATGGAACGAAGTCAAAACAGACTGAAGCATCCTTCTTCATACCTTCACCGCCCCCTCCCCCCTTCCCCCCTTTCAGAAGTAAAATGCACTCACCTTGCTCACTTAGTAAAAGCGTTTACTTAAAGTGGAAGTAGTAACTGAAGAATACGGAACTAGGCTTAAACACTTCCAGGTCGAAAACTTGTAGTTTTTCGGTCGTTGAAAATTGTTGTGAACTGTCGTTTTCGATTTTATTTCTCAAGTCATTGATTCGACTTTTTGTGTGTGTGTGTGTGTGGTTTGTCTTAAATTGACGGTTTGCTTCTATAAAAGTTTCCACTCTGGTTCTTCATTGAACTTATATTGACTTATTGCGACAAGATCTGGTGTGACCACCATGCCCGATCGCAGCTTGTTCGTTGCTCAACTGGGGGCGTCGGACGAACGTCTAACTGGAAAATCGTCTAATGGGATAATTGTCTAAAATCTTCATAAATAAAAAATCTGGAAAAGCATCTAAACGGAATATCGTATAATGGATAATTGTATAATGGATAAACGTCTAACTGGATTAACGTCTAACTGCGGTTTCTGATGTTATATGTACAGCCGCAGCGAGCGCGGCAGGGATATTAGACGATTTTCCATTATACGAATTTCCTGTTAGAT
>JAHWFP010265505.1:0-21087 GCA_023313725.1 Lithobius niger | reverse complement strand
TTCCTGTTAGATGATATTCCGTTATACTGTTTTCCGTTATACGTTCTAACAATTATGTGATTTTCCAGTTAGACGATTATCCCTAGCCCCGCTCAACTGCCAAGTGCGAACCACGGATCTCTACACGCGAGAGAACAAGGCCAACCGAGAAAGTACACGAACTTCGCAATCTGTCGTTCATGAAGATTTATATCGTTGTAGGAGTTCGCGGTTATGATGGACTACTTAGCTAAACGTTTCAGGTAACGTAATTTGAATTTTTTTTTTAATTTGCCCGAATTTTGCGTTAGGAAAAGTTGAAAATTCATGTAGCAGACAAATTCTTTCTCCTTTAGTGTCACGTAATTTTCGGTGAATACGCATGCCATGCACACCGCTACTGGTATTACAGTAATATTACTTAATAAAGTCGGTGTAGGTGTTGTGGCACACTGACTGGCACATATACCTCACAAATGAGGCGTTAAATGAACAGTGTTACGTCATCTGTAGTTGTTAGGTGCCTCCTTAGTACATGAGTTGCAATGTCCTTCACTTTTTTCCTGAATTTAAGGGTTTGAATGTTGCCAATAGGTTTCCTATACTTTGGTTGTTCCTAGTCGGTTGAGTATTTTTGTATTAATAAACAAAAACGTATCGTTAAAAGTAAGGGTCTAAAAGTCAAAACCCGTAAGAAACACGGACGAGCTTTGACTGTAAGGGTCTAGGTGTCAAATTTGGCCAGTAAAGACGCTGCTAAGCATTAGCCCCTTACTACCCGGTTTTTGAGGAACAGCTTTCCGAGATCGTCCTATAAAGACCCATGTGGTAATCCAATGATAGTGGGCGTGTGTGGGTTTCCTACTTTGCTTTAGGTTGACATTTTTACCTAAGTTGACCCTTACTAAGACTGGTTATAGTTAGTGTTGATGGACCAGGCTAAAAAAGTAGAAGACATACGTTCCTGACTGTAGAAGATTCAACAGCAGTGAATTTTATTTTGGTTGTTTAAGTTCGTTTGTACTTGTATATCAACAGTTTTGTGTCCCTGATTATAATCAGGTGAATTTCAATTTTAATCAAGTGATTATAATCGTGATTATAATCACTTAATTATAATCGTAACAACCTTGGTTCCAAGTACTAATTTTTATTTTTTTAGGGGGGGGGGGGGGCGGAGGTTGAGACAAAATAAATGTCGAGTCGAAACTCTGTAAAATATCTCATTTTTTGCAATTTCAGGCCTTTGAAATGTTGAAAAAAAAACACTTATTTTCAGAATTTTTGCGATTGCTGTGAATGTCTTATTTGAAAATTTGAGACTTTTGCAAAAATCCCCCCTTTTAACCTTATGGTCGGGGGGGGGGGGTTCCGGGGCAATTCCGCCTGCCAAATTATCCCCCCCCCCCACCAGACCCTGGTCATAATAATGGTTGAATGTTGTACCGTTTACTTGCCGTCTTACCTATAAATTTAGTAGCAAACCAGCAAAACACCATGAGTTTACTAAATACATGACTGAACGTTTTCGGTGAAACAAATCTGAGATCAATCTGTGGTTCGCAAATTAACGTTAGAAGGTCGGGAAGGAACTTAAGTTCCCCCCCCCCCCCTTCCCCGAAGAATCTCACGATTTCCTGTTAGTGCACCCTGACCCTAAATATACAAAGTTGGACGAAATTATAGGTCTTAAAGGAATTTTTAACATAAAAATAAGGAAAAATTAGAAATTTTTGTTGGCAGAAACTAGCTAAAAATACGGAATTTTAAAAGCTAAATTTAATTTTTTTTTTTAGTAGTAAAGCAAGAAGAAAATGATATTCGATTAGCTTATCGCGACAATTTTTCTCCAACTTACGGTTAATTGAAATGAAAATCAAGACCTAAATTACGAGCTGAATTTTCACTAACATTTTTGTCGCGAAGGCAAAGTACGCCGATTAAAAGGTCTTGAATGATAGAAATAAAAATTAACAAACTGCAGGACGTCCCTTTCAATTTTTAGCAGCTGATAATTACAGGAATGGAACAAGAATACGATCACTCTTTACTGAAAAACTATGTAACCCCCACAGTACCGAAATGGAAAAAAAATTAGCAGCGCTCCCATAAAACTACGAAATAGGGGAATAGAAGGAACTCTTCAGCCCAGTGTCTAACGGTTGCTGTTGGGGTCAGCGATTTTAGACACCGATACTTGTTAAAGGCACATACGTGCTTCCGGTATGTCGTGCGACCCGTTGAGAATAGCGTGTGCAACATTTACACAGGTTAGAGTTAATGTCGCAAAAACATCTCACACGAAACAAAAAACAAGAAAATTACTGTGTTGGCAACATTTACATACATTTGAACTGATGTCACAAAACTGAGTCAGGAAAGCCAATGTTGGAGCATGTTCCTTTAATTGTTTCAGACACTCTCAAACCGGTACCGTTATATGACAACATGCCGCCAAGCAGTGTGGTGTAATTAAAAATAAACGTGTGTGTACCTTGAACAAATTGCAACCAAAACTATTCCTAGTGTCGACTCATGTCCAGAATGTCATCCTACACAACATACCCAAAATCCGCCGAAATCACAATCGGGAACATTCCAAAAGTAAATCCACTAGTTTGCATAAATATACATGTTTACGACAAAACCTTTCATTCAGGGTTCGTACGGGTCTTTGAAAACCTAGAATGTCCTAGAAAATAAAAGTACAATTCCAGACCTGGAAAAGTCCTTGGAAAACTCGAAAAATTCCCTAAGTCCTGGAAAAGTCGTGGAAATATCCCATAACAGAAAATCACGTTTCTTTTTTTTCTGTCAGACATCAGTATACAACATATATTTTAACATAAAAAAATAACATACAAAAATTAGTGCTTTTCACCTGTCTCATTTAAAGCAACAAAATCTGGCAGCCTTCATCTCGCCACAGTGTTGATATAATACGTCATACTTAACAACTATATCTTTTAATTGTCTCATTTTCTCGTAATTAACAAATTTCTGACCCTTGAATTTTCATTGACCAGTCCTTGAAAAATCCTGGAAAACTCCTGGAATTTTAAGGTTAGCAGATGAGTACGAACCCAGTTCACTGGGCTTAGGATGGTCCCTATTTAAGATACTGAATTGTGATCCGCATCGCTGGAAAGAATACATCACCACCTTTCAGAAAAGTCTAGGTCTGTCCATCTAGGGTAATTAAACAGCAAATACGAGCACTTGGAAATCGAAAACCACCATACTCTTTCTCCGCTACGCCATTACGTCAACACCTTTCAATGGGCGTAGGGCGGTCCCTATTTAAGATACACAATATTGTGATTAGCATTGTTGGAAAGAATACATCAACACCTTTCTGAAGAGTCGAAGTCTGTCCATCTGGGGTAATTCGAGAGGTAACAGCAAAGGTGCGTAGTCAGGAATGGTATACACTGTAAGTACTATTTTCCGTTAATTTGACATAAAATGACAAATTTGGACTGTATGGATTAATTTTACCGCATAAGTGAATGGGACCGTTCCTTTAGAAAATTAAATTGTGTTTAAGAAATGTAGGCTGTGTTTTTCGATGTGATCAACGATTAAGAAGTTAAAATAACAAAATTTACGCAAAAAAATGTATGCCAATTAGCGGATTTAATTTTTGGAATGTAATTTCCCGCATTCGGATTTTGGCGGATTTTGGATATATGTTGTACAGGATGACATTCTAGACATGAGCCACTAGCGATGGTTTTGGTTGCAATTTGTTCAGGGTGTTGGGATCCACCACACTAAAGCTGGAAAGGGAGACCTCGAGCCATATGAAACAACCACCCCCGATGGTTAGACCTGCTCGGCTATGAGCCACGTGGACCCGAATCGAATCCCTGATCCATCAAACCTTTAAAAAAATATTTTAAATTATGCGAAAAACATAAGCTTACGGGATAAGATAAAGCCAAGATGCCATGCGATACGATGCAAAATGATTATTTTAGGCGATTATTATTTAAGTTCTACTAGTCCTAGTTTAAATTAGTTGGGTGTCAGTCACTTATGGGTCAACTAGACATTACAACCGCACGTGTTACTGCGAAAAACAAAAAAAACAAAAAACACTCTGTCCATTTTCTCTGCTATTCCTTACCTGCATAAGTGGGAAACCAGTAGATCCCATTTTGTCTTTAGGATAAAATTGCAGTACGTTTTTCTGTTTCAAATTCTTCCAGCACACACAATCACACAAAAATTAAATACCTAACTGCGTATAAAAAAAAAAATTAGCACTGGGGAAACACGAACGATGTGGGGAAAACGAATTAACAAGTAAAAAATATTTTTGTACTAAAATTAAAGCTTTCCTTAGTGGAAAAGCCTTGGTGGAATGCACGGACTCAGTCATAAGACTGAAGAAATTTTCTGCCGGGGCCCCAGCCAAAGCTAAAAGCACGGTGCGCGCTATCTACAGCACCAAGCAAGAACTAACATTAGCTACAGCGCCATTGTGACGCTGTTTCTTTATTTGGAACGTCTGACTCCTACTACGTAACGAAAAGTTGGTGTCAAGACAAGCGGGAGAGAGGGGTTTCTAAAAGCCAAGTTCCAAAAATAGGCATTTATTCGGAGGCAGCCACCTTGTTACTACTACTTTCGTTTCCGCACAAGGCAGTAACGCCGCATGACGTCACACATTCATTTGTGCCATACCTTTTGGTGCGTTTTTCGTAACAGTCGTTAAGTTATGTGGATACGTGCAAGGTGCGCCATGTCCAGGAAAACGAAAAACTGTTCGTCTTACAGTCTGTACTGCGTAGAATACTGTAAGGGAACGTTCACAAATTATGTAACGCTGAGGGAGGAGGGGGAGTTGAGCAAATGTGTTACCATCTGTAATGATGGGGGAGGGGAATGACGGAGTGTTACGTAATACACTAATTTTCGATAAATTCTTTTTTTTACTTTTTAACTTGAATTTTTTTTTTCTTAATTACTGGTTATTGCGTCCCTAGTATAGCTTATAAGAACGAATTTATCCCAAAAAAATGTATACAATTCGTTGGTGTAGGAGTAAATGTTAGATATTTTTAGCTTGCGGGGGGGGGGGTCTCATAAGAGGGTGGGATGGGGTGGGTGGTCGAAATTGCTAGAAAAAGGTACGCTCCCTTAGAAGCCATTCAAAAATCACGTCACGTGGTCGGTTGCCCTCATTCACTGAGAATTTTTCATTTTTTTTAGGAGAAAAATCTCTTGGGGATAAAAAATTTCAAACGGGGAATAAGGGAGAAAATAGGAAATTTGTATATTTCAGTTAGCGAGTGGCGAATTTCTCGACTAACTGTATCTTGTTCACTTTTGTAACACCTCCCCCCCCCCCCCCATCCACGGGTAACTGCAGTTCCAATCTCCTGCAGTTTCACAAGTGAACTGACAGTTTTCAACTGCAGTTAAGTTTGATGGAACTGCAGTTTTTGGAAGAAATTTTAACTTTTTTGTTTGGTATGGTTTAAGGTTTATTTTCGTCCCAGTGCCACTGATTTCATCAAATTTTCTAGTTTTTCAAGAAAATTGTCTCTGGATAATGTATCCAAATTTATATTTTCATTAATTTCGTATCTGATTGAATGGTTAATCAAGGATTAAAACATACTTCGTTCGTCTTTACTTTTACACAGTTATGTAATTCATAATCTTGTTCGTATTGGCTTGTGTTCCATATTTCTGAATTTTAACTTAAAGTACAATTTCCTTGTTAAGCGCTAACTGGGGTTTCGGGATTCATAATCATAATCTTGTAATTCATAATCTTGTTCGTATTGGCTTGTGTTCCATATTTCTGAATTTTAACTCGAAAGTACAATTTTCTTGTTAAGTGCTAACTGGGGTTTCGGGATGCAATTTTGAATAAATTGTTATATTCAGAGGAATTTATTCGAGATATTCGTGAACCCAACCCTCTTTTTTTCTTTAATAATAATAAAGCAAGGAAAGGCCCTAACCTAGCCCTAACCCACCCACCTCCTCCCGTACGAGGATCACAGAAAAAGTAAGTAACCCACGATTTACGATTAACTGGGCTTAAGGTGTGGATCAAAGTCGTCTTTTTGCAGAATTTTGTCTTACTGTGAGAGAAAACTGTGAGCCCTAATGCCCTAACCTTCCCAATTCAAGATAAATCTTAACACTGTGATAGACACACTGTTCCTCATTGATACTAGCGAGGAAAAATTTCATTGTGCTGCCTGGTCGAGCATTAACGCGAAGACATTCTCTAGAATGAGTGTGCACCTTGTAGGCATCCCTCTTCAGTCATTGGCCTGAAGCCCAGTGTGCGTCTGTCGCGTTGCCCGGGAAACGTAAACGAGAGTTGATGCAGCTTCCGACGGTTGCCGTGGTGACCGTTGGCTGCGTGGAAACTTATGAATGAAAAGGGACGGATGACGTAAGTTGAAACCGACTGTAGCCGAGAAAGAAAATTGTTGAAAATTGTTCCATGGGGTTAAGCGGGGGCGGCGTTCGTGCGTGGGCGGCGAAGACGGAAAGGTCAAAAGTGGAGGATCTGTGTTATGACCGAAGGGAAAGCCGACACCGACACGTGAACGGTGCGCAAAATTAAAGAGTTGTAGTAATAATAACGGAAAGGTCACGTGGCCACGGAAATGAAGGGACGAAAATAATCGATACTGCTTGCTCGTGCGCGCGTGAATCGTTTAACTGTCGTGGGTGTCACGTGATTCCACTTCCGTTAATTTCTTCCGCCGGGTCGTTCGGGAAATTGGGAAATGGCAACTCCCGTTTAATAACGATTCCTTACCATTAATTGAAAAAGAAGTGGAAACAAGACTCCCTTTTCAACTGCTAAGGCCATTTCGGAACGGAGAAAGACAATTTTGCTAGGATACGATGGCGTCTTTTATGAGCCACATTCGACGTGACCACGAGCCAGTGGCGGACTGGCACGGACAAAGGACAGCACGCCCGAGATGCCAGAGCTGTGAGCGGCGAAATGCTCTCATTCGGCCAGCTAGTACAAAAAAAAAACTTTCGTAAATTTGTGTCGTGGCCAAAAACTAGTTAGTTGTTTTTTATATTGTTATTATTTATTTATTTTTTTTGGTGGCGGGGTGGGGGGGGGGGGCGTTCGGAATATAATTTGCTCTAGGAATGGAAAATGGGAAATAGTCTGAAAATATATAAGTGTGCAGTACAAAAAAGCTTTTTTATATGCTGACGAAAATTTACATTTCCTGCCTTTTTAGCATTTCCTTCCTCAAATGCGATTTGCCCCTAGAGAAACTTGTTGGCTTCCCTGCCAGCCTTGTAGCTTATCCTTCTGCGCATGAGCGGTGCAGGCCTCCTCTATAAAAGCGTCAGCCTCGGACTGGGCTTCATCTTTCTTCCTAAGGCCACCATGCAACGTGGTGGCTCATCGATGCTCCCCTAGACGCACTGGATAAGCTAGCGCGATCGCGTGTCTCCACCACAGGAAAACGAACGTCCACCTTGCCGTCGCTTGCAGGAATTGGCCTTTCTGTTCACGACTGTCTTCCTTTCCTTCTTGAACGGACTTACAACTCCCCTACTGTCATCGCTGAGGCCAACTCATCCATTCGCACCAGCGACCAGTCTTCCGACGTAGCGGTCGCGTGTTCACTGGTGTCATCATCGCTCTCAGATTCCGTCGGTTCGCCGATACCATCAACAAGCTCCCGTTCGCCAAGGACGACCTCTTCAAGCCCTCTCCTAGGCGGTCTATCGACCACTATGAAAAGGATCACACGTCCACCCAGAATTTCACAAGCGGCCCAGCCTCGCCGAACATGGTGACCACTTTTCATGAAGCCCACTCAACAGTCGTTATTACGACGACCCTTATCTTATTTTGCGGGATCGCTTCTCCCAGACAGTTGTTCTTGGCATGTATTGGATGCTGCCCTCTGACCATCCCAGTCCCTACGATCGTTTGCACCATGCCTTCAACCAGGCGCCTTTCGTTGGACACATCCCAACCTTCCATTGCCAACAACGAATCGTTTGGTTCCACTGTCATCAGACGACCAAGATGCACTTCAGCCGGCGCTTGCACTCATTATGCTACCTGTCCCTTTTCCACGTTTTCGGGACCCGGCGCTCAGCAGGTCTTGTACTGTTACGGTCACCTGCAACTCACCAACACGACCTCTCTCCCAAGACTCGACTCCCACTGTAGAATCTCCGGCTTCATCTAATTCCTCAATTCTGTGCCTTGAAATAGGACCTAGTCCATCGTTGCCATCTTGGCCCAGTCCTCAACCTCTGTCCGTCCCCGTTCCATCTGCATTACCGCTGATTGACTCGCCAGACTTCCTTTTGTTGCGACCACAGTCATCGAAGACCCTGTTTAAAACCAAGACCCTGGTTTCCAGACTGCCGCAATCCAAGATCCGAACCACGAAGACATGTGCTTTATGTCTTGCATCCTCTCCAGGAGCTTCGACATCCTCAGCAGTACACTTTACGTCTTGCACCATCCACCTGATACCGCCAGCTCCGCTCCACGGTCCTGTTTGGGAGCCCCCAGGACTAATGTGGTCTCAGCCAAGACGTGCCGGGACCACCGCCACTTACCGAGGCACGCTTTTTTCATTTAATTATACTTTGTTATACACCATTCTTTGTTTATAATAAAGTTCATATGCACAACTTGTATGTAAAAAAAAACTCACAACAGAAGATGAACAAGAGCCAACCTATCAGCCACATTTGCACAGCGACTGCAGGGTCGCCTGTCCGAACTGGCTGAATTAGCCCCCTGAAAAAAAATCTGCCACAACCAATGGTTCGTCAAACTCGTTCCTCCAATAACAAGCATTTGGACCACGAGAAAAGGGGTGGGGTGTAGGACCGGCCATAGCCTCAAGGACGCCACAGACCAACTCGTTCTCATTGAAGTAGGCACCTGAGGGACCTTTACGCCTAAACATGTGACAGGTCACTTTTCTGCGACCAAGAAGCTATCCGCGGTCGTCTCTCGGCCTCCTCGACACATTCAGGCATCCCTATTCTTCGATTCCGTTCACAGATGGCTCTCACGGCTCCCGGGGATTACCCTTATGCTGTTGTTATTTGGCGCAAAATTGGCGCCATTGTTTTGAGGCTTGCATGTTTCATTCTCCAGTTCTGCATTTGTTCCACTCTGAACTTTTCGTCAAATGGATCCAACAAACAATAACAACCCTTCAAACCCAATGGATAAGCCAGATGACCAAGAAGTGCCACCTTCCACGGATAACTCTGGTCCGACCCATGCTGAGAGTCTAGAAAAGTGCTGTTGCCCAGGTTTCCTTGTTCCACGAGAACATTTTGACCAACTTTTGGTGTGCCAATAACACAGAAGTTGCGATTGGTACAAAACAATCCCCGAGGACAAGCGTGTTCAAATCCTCCAAATCAGAAGAGGTCTCGCTCCAGGTTCGTCCAAAAAGCCCAAAAAACGGGCCTGTGATTGTCTACTCCGAACGGCAAACTAGACGACCACGACCACTGCATGTTAACCTTCTAAATCGGGCTCTTCTACTCAGAAATCAGCAACACCTCACAAGAAGTCCACTACAGCCATGGCCGTAGGAAGCGGTACGGCTGGTGCTGCATTTGCCGTACCACTTTTCGGCACAAAAGTTTTAAAATACCATATGTACAAACACACACGTCTGCTTCGTCAAACTTCTGAAGTGGCCTTGTAACTCGCACGTGGCTTTCCTGCCGAGCTTTGATAAGTAGCATCTGTCGCGCTAGCAGTTTCACGTAGTGTGATAGTATACAAGTCCACGCATAGACTAAATGCAACGTCTATTTTCCCCCATCCTATGAAGGACGCTGAGCTTGACCGAGAGAAGGGAGTTTTGGGGGATAGAAGTAAAAGAAACGCTAAAGCAAACTTCAGCAAGTGATCAACACCAGACTTTGGAGAAAGCCCAACACACTAGGCAACCGATTGTAACTTTCTCAAAAGTAAGTTTTGTTGAGTCACTAATAACATAATTAGTCTCCTACAAACATAACGGGGGCGGGTATGCGGGTTACAATAACTTATTACTTGCTACGTACATAACGGTAATGTTCTAAATTGACCTGACGTAAATAAAAAATTAAAAAATCAGCAGGTAAAGGGTAAACGAAGCAAACAGGCTGTGTAAAGCCTGGCTCTGTTATGATACAAGATACACTAATTTGAGTAATTAATAAACTACCCCGACTGGGACTAAAAACACAGAGCTTCCCACCGACCTCACGTAATTTGGATACGATAACAACCTATATAAACAAAAAAAATTGCCCCCACCCCTCCCATCTAAATCTTACACTTAATAGCGCACAGCAGCTTTATGACCGATATTGGAGGGGTTTCGGGGGTGGGGGCACCAAATAAAAAGTAACTGTCGGTAGGGAAAATGCACCCCAGTCGGTGGGGCGAAAAAAGCACAAAAAAAAGTCCAAAAAAGTTCTCTGCCCTAGCCCTCTTCCCCCCACCCCTCACTATAAATTCCTAGATCTGCCCCTGCTGCAAGTGATCCACATTTTAACTAAAAAAAAAATTTTTAAACATTTGTTCAAAACATGGCCAACCAGAAATTGCTTCAACTTCCCGAGACCCTGCTGGGGGAACTCCACAGTGCACCCCCCGACCCTCTACTGATTTGGTTAGGCCGTACCACTTTTAATTTGCTTCCTACGGCCCTGACCACAGCAAACAAGTCCTCACCTGCTGCACCAGGACCAGTGCCACACTTTCTCCTGTCAAGCCCCTGTCGCTAACCGGCTAATCGTACAATGTTCGCCTTCTGTTGCATCGTCACCGCCCACTTCTCGGCGCAGGTTCACGCGCATTGTCAGATTACTCACAAAGAATTGGGGTCCCACAGGCAAGGCTACACGTACCCCACCTATCGACACACAACAAAATGTCCCATATGCCTAGAAGCCTCCCTCTGGCGATGAGGCTCAGGTGACCCCTGGGACAACTAGCGCTGATTCAACTCAACACACTACTCCAGGGCCCTCCTTCCAACCAGACTCCCCATTTCCTTCATTTGAATCTCTTCTAAACTTATTGCTACGATTTGTGAATTATTTGCCATGCTCGGTTACTGTAAATGATTAGTGTCTGATAACGGACCACAGTTTGTATCTGTTGAATTTGAAACCTACTTAAAAAGTTGTGGTATTAAACTTGTCACGTCAGCCCCTTTCGTCTTTGCCAGGAACAGGTAGGCTGAACGAGTTACACGTAGCTTTAAGCCAGGTTACACATGTGAAAGTCAAAGAGCATAGGCCAAATCTCATGAAATTGCCCTACGAACTTATTTACTGGTCGCCCGAACTACGCTTCACACTGTGAGTAATTAGTCTCATGCTAAGTTGTTGTTCAACCCCGAATTAAGAACGGAGATTGACTTACAAATTCTGGATAGTAGTCCGGAGGATATATCCCCAAATTAGACGAAGTTATGCATTTTATCATAAAAGCATGAAACTTGGCAGGATTGTTGTTTATATCAAATTAAGACTTTTAAGCGTTGTAGGCATTCCCCTGAATTGCTATGAGCTGCCCTATTGGAAAATGGTGGCCAAATAGTCCAAAATCGTGCATTTTCATTGTAAAAGCATGAAACTTGGCAGGAATGTTATTTACATCAAATTAAGAATTTTAAGTGTTGTAGGCACTCTCCTAAATTGCCACGAGCCGCCATACTGGAAAATGGCGGCCCAATAGTCTAAAATTGTGCATTTATATCATTAAAGCGGGAAACTTGGCAGGAATGTTGTTTGCTTAGAATTATTAAGAAATTAAGCATTGTAGACATTCTCCTCAATCACTATGAGCTACCATATTGGAAAATGGCACCCAAATTACTTGTTTTCTATAACTCTGAAAAACAGACCGAAATGGACATGTTTAAGATTTTCTGAAATGTGGCGATCTATTCTTTCCATCAATCCTAGCCAAAATTATTAAACTTAGATAGCTACCGTCCTACACCCATCTAAAGGTGAAGAGGCAATGGCGTGAGCGGCGAAAGCATATGATGATTTTCGAATTCAAAGTGCTCTTGCGAGCCCTCTAACAGCCCGAAATGGACATGCTTAGGATTTTCTGAATGGTATGGATCTTTTCTTTCCTTCAGTCCTAACCGACATTGTTTAGCTTAGATAAGAATACAAATATGAGCATTACAATGGCACTTTGAAATTGAAACAAGCCGCTACACCAGTTACAGCTACACATTTAAATGGGTGTAGGACGGTCCCTATCTAAGCGAAGCAATTTTCGGCTAGGACTGATGGAAAGAATAGATCGCCACCTTTCAGAAAATCCTAAGCGTGTCAATTCGGGCTGTTAGAAGCAGTGGCGTAGCTAAGGGTGTGCAAACGTATGCAATGCACACGTTGCCATCAGTGTTTGCACACGTTGCTCTTTTCGCCAGTAACTACCTATTTTCCGTAGGCACCACGCACCACCAGGCACCAGGTCTTTCTAATGCACGTGTTGCCCTCCGCCTAGGCACATGTTGCCCAAATTCCTGGTTACGCCACTGATTAGAAGGCTTTCAAGAGCACTTTGAATTCGAAAATCACCATTCGCTTGCCACTGCACCATTACCTCTTCACCTTAAAAGAGTGTAGGACAATTCCTACCTAAGTTAAATAATTTCGGTTAGGAGTAATGGAAAGAATACATCCTCACCTTTCAGATAATAAAGGGCTCGCAAGACCACTTTGAATTCGAATATCAACATACGCTTTCACGGCTATGCCTTTACCTCTTCACCTTTAATGGGTGTAAAACGGTCTCTATCTAAGTTAAACAATTTCGGTTAGGATTGGTGGAAAGAATAAATCGCCACCTTTCAGAAAAACCTAAGCATGTCCATTTCGGGCTATATTAGAAGGCTCGCAAGAGCACTTTGAATTCTAAACTCACCATACGCTTTCGCCGCTATGCCGTTACCTCTTTGCATTTCAGTGGGTATAGCTACCTAAGGTAAAAAAAATTGGTTAGGATTGATAAAAAGAATAGATTCCACCCTTTCAGAAAATTCGAAGCACATCCATTTCGAGCTTATTAAAGGGCTCGTAAGAGCACTTGGAACACGAAAATCACATAACAACCAATTGAAAAAAGGAGCGTCCATGTGAATTAAGGGTGATAATACTTTAAATACGATTGTGTGGTTCAAGGGTTGCTCTTACGTAAAAGACGTATAATCCCTTTCCTGTCCAGAATTGTGTGCTGAATATCTTTGCTTCACTTTATGCTTTTGATTTGTTGACGGTTAAGGAGTTCCAGCCAGAGAACCGTTTGGGGGAGAGTAAGTCTCCCCCTCCCCCACCCCCTCGGGGGGGGGGGGGGTTTGAACTTGCTATCATATAGCTTTTTTTCCAGTTACCCTTCATGTGCATCTATACCAAACTTAATGCTTTTCACAAAAAGTGAACAATTCCTTCAATTTTGAGCCCTATAAAAATCCTATTATTTATATTACGGCACATATTATGCATTAATAATGATTCATTCATACCACTTCCAGTACTTACTTCCGGTTGTGTTTAGTATATCATAGGAAAGGAAATTTCAAGAGGAACAATAAAGGCAGGGGATGTAATTTCGCTAACTGTGAAAGGGAATTCAAAGTGTCGTATTCAAATGCCATTTTGAAAAGTAAATGGCGTCTTTTCACTAATACATTAGTATCACTTCCGGTAGTTGCTTCTGGTTATGTCTGGTACCATTGGAAAGGATATTTCAAGAAGAACAATAAAGGAAGAGTAATTTTGCTAACTCTGAAAGGGAATTCAGTGCTTCAATAAATAACCTTGAAAGTTTTGAATTCGGGCAAATGGCGCCGTTTCCATTAATCATATTTTAGTATAATTTTGATATGTTATTTAGCATTGCTTTCAAGGGCAAATGCCTTGGTTTCATCTTTGTACTAATTACTTCAAAGTAAAATCACAAATTTAGGGGGCCTATTAACCATAAGTAAGCAAATCGTATAATAAAAAATAGTCAGACCATATAACTCACTGAATTCCATGTTAACAGTAGTTATAACTAAGATTTTCGGATAAAATGGTTGGTCGTATGAAAAGTTATTTCAGTTTTTTGGTAAAAAAAAAATCGATTACGAATAACAGGAAGAAAAAAAGAAACGTTAAAACCGTTGATTGGTTTAGGAGTTATGAGAAAAAACTTAATTTGACTGCCATTTTGGCTGCCCATTTCTAATATGGCGGCTCATAGCAATGCAGGAGAATGCCTATAACGTTTAAAATTCTTAATTTTATGCAAACAACATTCCTGTCAAGTTTCATGCTTTTACAATGAAAATGCACAATTTTAGACTATTTGGCCGCCATTTTCGAATATGGCGGCTCATAGCGATTGAGGAGAATGTCTAAAACACTTAAATTCTTAATAATTCTAAGTAGACAACATTACTGCCATGTTTCACACTTTTATGATAAAAATGCACAATTTTAGACTATTGGACCGTCATTTTCCAATATGGCAGCTCATAGCAATTTAGGAGAATGCCTGCAACACTTAAAATTCTTAATTTGGTGTAAACAACATTCCTGCCAAGTTTCATGCTTTTATGATAAAACTGCACAATTTTAGGTATATCCTCCGTACTATAGCCGAAGTCCAGTTGAAGAGAAGCAGAGAAAGCAGCAAAAGCCCTCATTAGTGCATAATTGCTCGCTGTTCCAAGTAGGAGAGAGGCTTTTCTCGTGACTTTCATCCGAAAATGCGGCCGTGGATTTTGTTACGCACAATTAATGAGTTGGACAACTTAAAATATCAAATTCAAACATCCGATATGTCAATTTGGACTAAGGTTCAATAAACACGGATGCAAAACTTATTTACGTTGCCTTTCGAACGTAAATGTCAAATGGCTTGAGCGGGAATTGAACCCACGACCTTTGGAACCAAAGGCAAAAGCCCTACGCTGAGCCATACTGACACGGCCTTTTAAAGGAAACGTCCATGGGCAGCATTAAACACGCACACACATACACGTAAACATGCACTTTCCAATTGCCACTGGTGGGATGCTTGCTTGCTCGCCACGCACTCAGTGACATCGAATGGAACACTCAATATGAACCCATTGCCATTCCGGCCTAACGTACATCGTGGGACAAGAACCCGAATGTCACCTTTGCCTCGTCCGTGCTCTTCAATTCATCTCGAGAGCATCCAATGAAGGCTTATGGAAAGCAGGACGAACCAAGCTTTTCCTTCCCTACGAAAGAACTTTTGGCGAAACCTCAGCGGCCACCATATCAAAATGGATCCGTGAGACGATTCAAGGCGCTTATGAAGACTCCAACATCAATTGTCCCGACGAGGGCATCAGAGTTACAGCGCATGAGTTAAGGGCATTCTCCACGTTATGGGCATTCCACAATTCCGTTCCTGTCTCAGACATCTTGACTGCAGCTTCATGGCGAAACAGGTCCGTCTTCACAAGCCATTACTTCAGACAGATGACGAAGCAAGCCAATAGACTACATCGTCTGGGCCCCATCGTAGCTGCCAGATTTGTAATCCAGCCCCTTAAGTACTCAGAAAACGAAGACGGAAGCAAGACATCATCTCTAAACCAAAGGTCCTTTTCAGGGCCACCAAATACCATGAAAGAGACCAAATTCTTGTTTATCACGTTTTCTGAATAAAGTGCGAAGTTCGTGAAACCTTTTGGGGTAAACAGCCGGTTCGTAACCCTAGGGAACCCATGCACCGGCCACCAGACTCTGATGAGGTCTAACTGTTAATGCTAAACTTAGCAGGTTATAGTTTTTTCCAGCAACAAGAAAATTAATTTTGCTGACCCTCCCGACTGGGCGGCTGAAAATTGTTTCTTTTGCTGGAAAAATACATAACCAAACCCATCCTACCTCACAGACGCTCGGCACACAATAAGAATAGCAGGACCCAAAAAAAAAACATAAAAAAAAAACACTAGTATTGTGTGTTGCGGTGATATTAAAAAAAAACTTTTTTGAGGGGTTGTGCTACTCGTATTGTGTGTCGAGTCCTTGTGCACTACCTCCCCTCTTGAGTCACCGCCTGACATATTTAGAGGGCAAAATGTTGGCCAACGAAAGCGCGAATGAGCTTGAGGGGCTGCGTAAAACAGATGCACAGTCGGGTTACGACGCCGGTGGTTACTGAGCACCGAAAAACCTCCAGGGAAACAGCATCCTTCAAGGAACTAATGCTAAAATTAACAGGGTATGTATTTTTTTCTGCAAAAGAAACAATTTTCAGCCGGCCAGTCGGGAGGGCTAACAAAATTGTTTTTTTCCTGATCCTTAATGCTGTAAAGTTATAAATCGTAAAGAAAAGATTCACAACCGCCAACAAATCGAAAAAAATCGCGCGTTTTAGGCCTACAACATCCGCTCTCACAGTATTGGATTCAGTAAGACACCCTTCTTTTCGCCCTCCATGTTTACGCAGTGCCCCCTGCAGCTAACCCAATTACCGGCTCTAGTTTTATAAAATAATATGACGTTATTGTCCCTGCTGTATAGTTTCATACTTCTCCATAGTAGCGTATACATCTGCATTTCTTGGATTAACCTACAGTTACTTGAACGTTGCAAAGTGAGGACAACTTTACCATGCAGTCTGACCTTAAATACTAGTACGGTACCGGTAATAGTAGCACTAGTATACTTGAAATATAAGCCTCAAACGTTAAAATGATGACTTTTGCGTCGATGTCTATACTTACGAAAGGTTTAATGCGTTCCACTTCTTTAAACGGTTGCAAATGGGGCTTGCACCTCATTAACTGATAAGATATTAAAGTGCAAAAGCCTCAAATTGCGTTTCAAGGCATAACCTCTTGCTAAATGAAACAATAGAAATCGTAAAGTTGGAGTGAGATATCCATTTCTATCGAAGTACTAAGCAGCTTCAATTTCTCATAAAGAAAGACCGTCAGAAAGAAGTTTTTGTAGGAAGGAGATATGAAATTTTCGAAGCACAAACAAAAAACACCAATTTCGTAGTGTCACTTTTTGTGAAGACCCACATTTTTTTTTTTTTTTTATCTAGGATTGGATAGGTTTAGAAGAGTTCGGGGCGGAAAGACTTACTAGTTCTGCATTATCGTACCTATATACAGGGCACCGGGGCTTTTAGGGTTTTCTGATTATCCTACTCCTTAGGGAAAATATTACTTGCACACTAACCGTGTTTGGTAATTAATTTGGAAACTTTACTTTTCACGATATCAATATTTTTTTTTGAAAATATGGTAATTTTTTTTTTTTACAAATTACGCGCCTGACTCTGTAACTAACCGATTCATTCCTTACTGCACAACTAGGGGACTGTACACAAAGTATCACATATTAGGTAGTGGTCTAGGTTGCAGCCTGTCCAGCCATAGTAGTAGGCAGAGAGACAACAGTTCGGATTGCCTCTCCAACACCAACTGGCCTCCAATCGTTCCCCCAGCAGTATTTATATTCTGGAGAACAATGGGGAGTTGCCTAAGGCTTTATGTCACGTGATTGGCTAACAGGTGCGAACCGGTCCCAACTGGTTGAGCAGTGTGGCTGGCTCGCTACCCGGCTGTTGGCGTATACGGCCAAGTTCTGCTATTGGGCAAAAGTTGGCAGGGCGCACAATAAGGTCTATGTAACGGCAAGGCGCACCGTGTGTGTTGGCTCATGTTGCGTCCTGCTATACGTAAATAGCCGGTTACAACTCGCGCTGCCGCGCTCGCTGCGGGTGAACATAGAATGTCAGAAACCGCAACAAAAAAACCTTTACTGCCCGGAGATAATTTCCCTTTACGCAGTGTGGCTTCGGCCTCACTACTGCTATGAGTAGCGTTTTAACATGTTTTAATATATATTTTTTTTGAATAAATAAGCATTTGCGCAGATTTCGTCATAATTTTCTTAACCGTAGCTATGAAAGGATTGGAGAGGTAGGTGAATTAACTCGATAGCGTGAAAAGTATGGTTGCCAAATAATTACCCCTAATTTCAGTGCTTCTACTTGCAGGGATTTTTTCCGTTTTTAGGGGAAAAATGCTCTTGTAAGGGAAAAAAATATTAAACAGGGAAAAATGGAGAAATTCTGATTTTTGTGATTTGCAAGTTGCAATTTGCTCTCTTCCTTACCCACATTTTCGAAACTTGTACTCCAACAAACGCATGTTAATATTTTAAATCCTTTCCCAACCCCAAATTACAATTTGGTAAATGTTCATTTCTTGTACGTTGCTGTTTTACTAAGGCTAAAATCTCGGAAAATCGTGGGAGTGCTAATTTTTACAGGTTTTTCATATCCATCACTTCAGGCAGGAACCACAGGAAGACTAGTTCTGATAAAATAAGTAGACTATTCGTTTGAATTGTATTTTCAATGTGCATCAATACGTCAATTCCTGTGCCATAAACGGGATCACTTTTTTTTTTTTTAATTAGCAAATATGAAAAATTAGTGGTTAATGATAGGAAATTAAATAGAGAAGTAATAAAGGGTAATTTTTTTTTGCACAGGGATAAAAAAAAGGAAATTTTGTCTTCACTCGGGAAATTCTGTAAGTGAGAAGTGGAAGCTCTTCCTGATTTGGCCTTTCTAAGAATTTTTGCTCAGTGAGTATTTGTAACACACAAACAAAAAATAGGCCTACTGACGTACAAGTATTGGCCTAACTAGGCATAATGCGTATTGAGTTTTGAAGGTCAAAGTTACGTGGCCGAAAGGGAATTGCTGTACTAGTACATCAGTTAACACCGAGGCGAACACGGCGAGCTTTGCGTTATTCATGTGGACCACTGGGCTTATAGATTGGGTTCCCTTACAGGCGCTATATTTGTCCGAGTGCTTATTTGCCCCGTGCCTAAATTTGGGTGCCTATGTGTCCACGTACCAGTCAACCTTACGTTGTCTAAGTATTGCCTAGCAATTTTTCGTTGAATACCGGTCGATGAGTGTACTTAATTTATTACGGTTGAGTGGCCGTTACATTCATTTAGCTTAATGGAGATACTGCGTACGGGCGCAACGTTCTCGAAGCTAGAAACTATAAATTATCTGAAATTCCAACATGGCGGAGGTTTTAGCACTGCCAGCTCGCAACGAAAAGAGTCAATAATTTTTTTTAAATAGTTTTTTTGGTGCCTGGAGTCAGCCGAAGCAACTTAATGCTTGTATGGCTGAACCCGCCTCAATTTTGAACATTACCAGGTTTTTTTGAGGGAAGAAATATCCGGTAACGGGAGGAGCCAACCCGGGGATTTGAACCGGGAAACCTCCGATCATCGTATGGGCCGAAAGATTGTCTAGAATTGCCGGAATAGTTCCCAAGCTGCTGAAGGAGCTTGGTAGCCTCTCATGCTACCATGACCGGCAGTCCTGGCTGGAACTTTGTCGAAGTCCCCTTTCCAGGGGTTCGACCAGATCCGCAAACCTCCAGCAACCAGGCTGAGCTCTCTTACCGCTCAGCCACGATGACCACAATTGAGTTTAGAAGCGGTTGTGAAAATTGTTTCGTCAGGAGGAATTCTTTATCTTACTGTCACGAATTATAAGACTGCAAGCATTTGCTCAAACGATGTCGAAGTTAGCTAATACAGTAACCGTTGTTGCCATGACAACGACACCTTTGTCATCGCGATTAAATTCTAGCTGCGAGAATGCAAAGGCGAGTCGTGGCACAAACGCGCCCTTTAACGGTAACTTTATGAAAGTGCTCAGATTGCGATTTTCTGATCATTAGGTGCTACGGGGAAAAAATGTCATTGTCCTAGTTGGCCTTTGTACGGTTTGCTTTGCATATTTTTACTCGCTGACGCAAATTTATATTTTGCATATATATTTATACTCACCTTTCTACACGCCTTTGTCACGCATTACAAAACGAAGAATGAATCATTTTTTCTTAATGTTGTGCAACCAAAAGTTTCAAAAGAATGACTACATACATAAATCCAATTTCTACCCGTTGGTGGCAGTTTCACAACAACCTGTACGCTAAGATTATAGAACCTTCTAATTTGCCTGCGTTTCGGAAACGTGTGTTTGAATGTTGGTTAATGTACGCAGAGATAGCTTGGAAAAAATGAACAGCATTGTAAGCTGTAAGCTGGACATTGTAAGCTGAACCAGAGCTCAGCGTGGTTGCTGGAGGTTTGCGGATCTGGCCGAACCTCTGGAAAGGGAATCTTGGCAAAGTCCCCGCCAGGACTGCCGGCCAGGGTAGCGTGAGAGGCTACCATGATCCTTCAGCAGCTATGGGAACTATTTCTGGCCAATTTTGGACAATCTTTCGGTCCCTATAATGATCGGAAGTTTCCCGGTTCAAATCCCCTGGTTGGCTCCTCTCTTTACGACATATTTCTTCTTCTAAAAATATCTGGTAATTTTCAAAATTGGTTCAGCCACACGAGCATTCAGTTGCTTCGGCTGACTTAAGGCTCAAAAAAATAAATTTAATAAGAAAAAACAGACTTTCCGTTCTATTTCCTGTAAATTTTGTTTTGGAGCAGTTTTTTTTGTAATGCTTGTTTAGTGTTTATCATTAGACTAATCATGTTTGTATTTCTAGAGGTTCTCTTCGAGGAATGATATTGTACGTTGTTTTTTCTCTCATTATTAGCCTATTTTTTTGCATGTTATACGTCTTGTTTTTGCTACTATTGTTGCAGCCAAAGTTTTGTTTTTGCTTGCTTGCTTCAAGTCAGCTCTGAAAGCCTGCATCTGCGAAATAAATACGCAATTCTAACGTTTTTAGCTGCGCCTCGAAATTAACAAGGCAGCTTAGTTTGGTTTAAAAATATATGCGTTTAGCTGAAACACTGATTCTTTCGAACTTGTTTATTTAGGGTTGTGGCCCAAAGCCATGCGCCTTATACTACAGCTAAATACAGCAATGGGTTTCAAAGGGTTTAACGAGCGTTAATCACTCCTGGTCATCTGCCGAAGCCCTAAGGCCCTATGTCTGCAACAGCCAGATAAATACAGCCAGATAAATAAAAAAAAAGGGTTAAAGGGTTTAACGAGCGTTAACCACTCCTGGTCATCTGCCCGAAGCCCTAAGGCCCTATGTCTGC
>JAHWFP010265504.1:77274-89671 GCA_023313725.1 Lithobius niger | reverse complement strand
CCGCCGACCGTCATTTAGTCCCATTCGACCTGCTACTGCCGAACTTTATAGCAAAATATGCAAACGTCCCATTAGATTTAAGCGACCCTTTTTTAGTAAAGTACGCCGCTAATTTCCCTTACGTAGCCGCGAGAATTGCAAATGTAAATGCTCAGTACTCACCACCAAAAACGAGATTGAAATGTAACCTTCATTTTGCTTAAATAAAAAAAATATATTTGTGATGTAAAAATATTATTTAATTTCCTAAAGAACAACACCACTCTCTATTCCACGAAACAAACCTTTAAAAAAAAAATTTACTGTACAGTTCAAATTAAATTTTTGTTAAAGCTACACTCCCTCCCCCTATAAAAAGCCAGGCGACCTTTACGGTTCCCTCAAACCCAGGCATGGATTTATCCTTGCAACATCCCAGTAACCACCTGATATCAGGTCCATTTGGTGCTGGAAAAACTGAATTAGTTTTTTAATTAATTTTAAATGCCGAAGAAGTGTTCAGTCCCCTCCCTACCTCCGTCACAATTTGCTACGGAGCTTGGCAACCTGCTTACGAAACTTTAAAATCTAAGTGCAAACTTCCGATAACCTTTATACAGGGATTTGATAGTGACATATACGATTCGGTGCCTTCAGGTGCTATTTTATGCCTGGACGACGTCGCTCACCAAGTAAAAACCGAGCTACTGAACGATGCGTGGGTAAAGGGAGGTCATCATCGTAACTTAAGTCAAATTTTAATATGTCACAACATGTATCAGAAAAATTTGCGTACTGTAAGTCTCAATACGCATTACATGTATTTATTCAAAAACGTGCGTGACGTCGGGCAAATACGTCATCTTTCGGTCCAGATGGGATACTCACCCGCCTTTCTTGTTAGCGTATATAAGGCGGCAACAATGGATAGGGGAAGTTATTTGTTCGTAGATCTCAGAGCCGACATACCGGACAACCTTCGTTTCAGAGGAGATTTGTTCAAAACGCCTCTAATTGTTTACATGCCGAAGTAATGTCTAAACAACCGGTGAAAGACTACCTACCCATCCTCGTGCTGCTATCGTCTAAAAAAGTCAAGCCACACGTGAAAAAAACTTTGTTGTCATGCGCTAATATCCAAGATATTCTCTTCGTCGTCGCTCTAAATTTATTAAAGGGCCACATTCCACTTTCTCAAGGCTTGAAATCGAGGCTGAAACGTTACAAGAAAACTCTGCTCGCAATTTCAACTAAAAACTGTTCCCGTGCAAAAAAGACTAAACACATAGCTAAGCTTCAAACCGGCGGTTTTCTACAGTTTTTAGCATCCATTTTAGGCGCCGTCGCAGCACCTTTAATAGACGCAGTGAGTGGAATATTTGCCAGATAAACAAAACTAACCTAAACAAACTATGTTTCGATGCATGCAACTAGTGCCTATCGTGGACGAGTCTGCCTCGCTCGCTGCGGCCGGTGGACCACCAACCGTCGCCCCAAGCCTCAACGTCTTGACCAAATCTCCGTACGTCCGTCCACTGGGTAATCTCGACGTCGCCATGCACGAAGTGTTAGCCAACAGTGACATTGACGATTTTTCCAAAGCAAAACTGTACACCCAGACTCTGCAACGTTTTTTAGACGTCAACGAGAAATACGTGACGGAGCCTTTACGCGTGTTAATGTCTTCCGTGGGAGGGGTGACCACACCGGCCGGTGCACCCCCATTCCACCAGCATCATCATCACCGTCATCTCCGAGTTCTACATCCGTATTGCCAGGCAGCACATCGTCGAGTACTTCGCCCGTTTCCGCTCGCGGCGGGCCCCCTCACCCCCTCCCCCGTTACAGGGGCGCGCGCAGCGCGCAGGGGGGCAGCAGCGAGCGCGGCAGAGCAACAGCAGCAGCCGTCGTTGTATGACTGGGACGAAGGCGCGATCGGAGACGTCGACACGGGCATGGACAAGCCTACTGTCCCTCATATCCCGTACAACGAGCCCACTAAGAAGGACAGTAATCAATTCTGGGTACCGGATAAGTACCGCGGTCGTATAAGGAAATATCTGGAAGAAAACAAAATACTTTATGACTCTATGGGTCAGGTGATAGATCACGAAACTGGACTTGCGATCCCCGGATCCAACATCGTGCAACTAATTCACGGTCGGATCTCGGACAATAAGTCGTTTCGGACAAAGATGTCGACAAAACCCGGATGGTTGTATGTAACTAAAATGATACCAAGGCGGAGTTATTTACGACGTTCGAGCGGTATATCATTACCCCCACCACCTCCTCTGCCTCGCGCAGTTGCTTCATCCTCTTTCGGCAACAATGATGCAGCGCTCGGCGCTCATGGTGGGCTGAGCTCGACGAGCCGCAAACGGCAATTATCCTGGTCAAGCGAGTTTTTTTAAAGATCTATTAAATCGTCTTTATTATACACCTGTCGACCCTGCCAGTCTGGGTGGAGTGAGGCGACTGTATAAGCGTGCCAAGGCTATTGATTCTCGAATTACTCTCGCCGACGTGGGAAAATGGCTGCAGGCTGAAGAAACTTACTCACGTTTAAGCCAGTCACTCGACGGTTTCGCCGTAATAGGATCATGCTGAGTGGTCCTAACGATACATTATCTGCCGATTTAGCGGACGTAACGAACCTCGCAGCATTTAATGACAACTTCAATTTTTTGTTGGTGGTAATAAATGCCTTCAGTAAATTTGTTTGGGTTAAGCCGATTAAAAGAAAGGATGCACTCTCCGTCTCATTGGCTCTCAGAGAAATTTTATTGGATCCCAGGGCCTCAAGGGTTAGATTCTTCACTAGTGACTCAGGCGGTGAGTTCCAAAACAGAGCGGTTGGACAGTTGCTTAGGCAGCACGACATCAAACAGTGTACTACGCGCAACGAAGAAATTAAAGCAAGCATAAGTGAACGCGTAATTCATTCCCTACGCGAGAGGATTTCGCGTTATTTACACAAAAACAATACCCAGAGGTTTATCGATGCCTTACAAGACATTGTTGATTCGTATAACAATTCTTACCATCACAGTAATAAAATGAAGCCGACCGATGTAACCGAGGCTAATTCTGGTCAGGTTTACGTTAATCTTTACGGTGAGGGGTTCCGAACCGGTGATCCAGTTAGAATGGCTTTGAAGACGCACATTTTCACTCGTGGCTATCGTCCAAAATGGACTCAAGAAATTGTCTATGTGAGCGGGGAAAATGCCAAACATCCCATTAAGACGTATACGGTTAAAGACTGGCTGGGTGAGCCGATTCTAGGGACGTTTTATAAGCAGGAATTGCAGAAAGTCGTAGAGCCTACAACTTATAAGATCGAAACTGTGCTTAGGACTCGTAGAAAAAGGGGTGGAGGGACCGAGTATTTGGTTAAATGGCAAGGTTATCCAAATTCCATGAACACTTGGGTGTCTGACCTGGAGCAGTTAAGATGAGTGAGGATATTTTTTAACCCTCCCTAGTAATTCTTCTATGGACCTATTTCCGTATAATACGCTGCAAAAATGCACCACTCGATTGTCAACGCCTTTAAATCTGTCCCGTGACTACGAAGTTGCATTATGCGAAATTTCGTTTCCCAACAATATAAATCAGGACTCGGCAATTGTTTTAAAAAGCGCCGACGAAGAAGCGAGGTTATTGGAATACGGCTTCACCGAAAGGAAGGAGAGATTGTTGGAAGGAGGCCATTTAACTCCTATTGAGAGTACGGCTATTTTGCCTTCTACTAAAGGAACTAAACGGTACTCGAGTTACAAAGAGTTGATGAATCGTATTAATCTCGACATTGAAGACCTAAAGAAGGAATTGCCGGACGGTGACCACATGAAAACTTCCGAGGACCCGCGCATCTTGTACGACGAAAGCACTCACACTTTTAATATACGTAATTACGAAGGTGAAGAAAGCTACGTCAGGCTTTGTTTAGGCCCTAAATTAGCTTCTGGTTTCAGCTTTCAAAAATTTGAAATGTTACCAGATGTCGTGGAGCACTCCGTTGAAACTTTAGTGCCCGTAATGGAAACTACTAATACTCCAGTGGACAGCATCTACGTCTATACCGACCTTATCCAAGCTAATCACGTGGGTGATTACAAAGTGCCTTTATTGAGGATCCTACCGGTTCGTGGTCAACCGGGGGAAATTTGCTGCCTCGAATTCAACAGATTGTATTATTTTCCTATTCAAAAAGAGTCATTTCAATTTATTGAAATTTTGCTGGCCGATGATGCAGGTAGGCCTATAGAATTTGGCGATTATGGAAGGACCGTTGTGGTGTTGCATCTTCGTAAAAGACGACCTTTGGTAGACTATAAGTAACCTAGCGCTCCCCCCCCCCCCTTCCTCGCATATGTCATTCGTACATCATGAGAGGAACGTGCCCTTACACTCAGTACTATCAAGAGCAGGCGGGGGGAGGGATACCAGTATATTATGGACGTCACGGCGCACAGTCCGGAAATGGCCTTGGGTCAATTTTATCTAGCTTGGGCAGAATGGCTATGCCCTTTTTGAAGGGGATAGGCAGTTTTTTGGGACGAACGGCTCTCTCTACTGGCGTCGGTATAGGCTCTGACGTGTTGGGAGGCAAGTCGTGGAAGGATGCTTCGCGTGACAGATTTACAGAAGCTGGTCGCAATGTCATGAGCGAAGTTGGAAGAAGATTGCAACAACGTGGCAGTGGTCGTAAACGGAAAAGAAAAGCATCTAAAACTAAAACTAAATGTTGCAAAAAACGAAGAAAGAAAGCGTCAAAGCCTAAAACCGTCCTCGATTAAGCCTGCCTATATAACTGCCTACCCTTCTCCCTTCAGTGTCATTTTACGTCGGGTGGGTCAATATGGCGTACCTTCACCCAAATTCCTGTGAGTGTTTGCTGAACAATTTAGATTTGTTCAGTGTCAGCCCAGTTCAGTCCAGAAAACTAAGATGGTGGAGTATCGACCAGTGGCAACTATAGGTGCTAATCAAGTGATCGATTACCTGGTTCCACCTTCCGACGATTACATCGATATCTTGAACACGTTAATTTACATGCGAGTTAAAGTTGTCAAATCCGGCGATGGGTCTGCTTATACAACTGCTGAAAGTCTACTGATGGGACCCGTCGATTTACTGTTACACGCTATGTTTTCTCAAGTCGACATCAGCTTGAACGGTAAATTGGCTACTGGTACCAACGACCATTACGGGTACAAGGCGTTCATGAAAACTGTCTTAAGTTATGGTGATGAAGCGAAAAAAACTCAGTTGGAATCCTTGCTCTTTGCACCCTATACAACTCGTCAAGCTAGAGCTGCGCGAGGGGCTGAAATTGATCTCATAGGACGAGTCAGCCACGATTTGGTGAACCAGTCGCGACTTATACTAAATAATACTGAACTTAAATTTCGGTTCGTGCCTCAACGTGCAGAATTCTACATGTATTTAAACGCCGATGGAGTGACTGCAGCTCTCACACCCATCATAGTTCCCTTGGATGCTGCGCTCTACGTACGAAAGGTGACCCCATCCCCCTCCATCTTAGTAGCTTACGCCAGAACGCTCAGTACAGTTTCGTCGGCGAAATATCCTTACAAAAAAACTGATTTTAAGAGTCACACTTTGCTGCAAGGCACGCGAAGTGCAACGATTGACAATATTTTTAACGGTGACGTTCCCAGCCGAGTAACTACAGGATTAGTCAAACACGCAGCTTTTAATGGCGTTTATGCCAATGACCCATTTTTCTTCGAACATCTTAATTTAACTTCATTGGCGTTGTCCGTCGATGGTATAACTCACAATTCAAAACCTCTGACTTGTGATTTCACTAATAATAAATATGTGCAAGCTTACATGTCGCTGTACGACGGGCTGGGAATACAGTACCACAATACTGGTGTGGCTATTTCTTACACAGATTACAAGTCGAGTGGGAAGACATTATTCTGTTTTGATTTAACCGCAGATTCTAATTCGAACGATCCTACTCACGTGTCTTTAGTTAACAATGGTATTGTCCGTGTAGACTTGAAATTCTTTGAAGACTTGGCTCAAAACGTTACCGTTGTGTTTTTGGATGAAAAAGAAGCTTTGTTGGAAATTGACGAAAAGCGCAACGTACTTTCTACAGAATGAATACGAGAGAAATAGACGATATCTTGCGTCCATTGTGTAGTGATTTTCTAGGTGTGTTCCCCTCCAACCATATTCCAAATGGGAGGGGCTGGTCAGTAATTAATCTTGACAAGTGTGACAAACCTGGCAGTCATTGGGTGGTTTTGGGTGATTGTGAATTTTTTGATAGCTTCGGACTGTTACCTCTTACGAGTACTTTGCTGGAACATTTAAAAAAGAGGTGTAATGGAGATAAGTGGTGGTACAATACTGTGAAACTTCAAGATTTTAATACGAAAACTTGTGGTCATTTTTGTATTTATTACATCTTGAAACGTTGCGAAGGGGCTTCCCCTCTTCAGATAGTTGATTTTTTAAGTGTTAAACCTGATGTAGAACGATTTGTTTACGATTATAATCTCGTAGTGTAATTGTTTATTTTTATGTTAAATAAATTTGTAAAATTTTTATTTGTTGTGTGTTTTTTTTTTTGTTCTCCAGGTGTACTGATGTTCACGTGTGGGCAGTGCGGACGGACGTACGGGACGAGGGCGCTCCTGGCACGTCACACGAGGGCTTTCCACGACCGTAATCACGTTTGTGATGTTTGTCATCGATCCTTTGCCAACGACATCAACCTGAGACGTTACTCCAGGCTGCACCTCGTCACATGCCCCGTCTGTCAGCACACATTTTCGACGCACGATGCGTTCTTCTTCACAGCATCGAGGCTCACACCACCCGACCGCCGAAACCACCAATGTTCAGGGAAGAGGCGTCGGCGTTTAGATCATACTTCAAAAGGTACACGTACACGTTATCCAGCGATACGCGTGACGTTCGTGGCTATTTGGAGAATGTGAGACGCCACCTTTTGACTTTGTTCTCTTCTCTACTCGGACAGATGGGTCAGTTTAAATTTCTACTCTGCATCAGCGTCGTTTTAGAAAAACTACGGTTTGATGGGGAAACTGAACGCATGCCCATCTATTTGTGCAGTGGTGCTCATCAATTGTTGTCTCCTGAATTTATTGATGATGGATTGCTCAGTGCGATCGGTAAAATTCTTGATCAATTAGACTCTTTTCAGAAGCATGGGTCAGGGTGGGTGGTTTTTAGGATTGACGGTTGTGACGTTCACGTTGGTAGTTTCGTCCCTTTAAGCGGTGGGTGTGGAAATGTAAGACACTTGACAATTTTTTGCAAGATAAGCGTGCAGTAGTGAACGTTTTATGTGATGACAATAAGTGTTTCGTGTACAGTGTCCTGGCTGGGTTGTATCCGGTGAATGATCACATCAATAGAGTAATCCATTATCGTAAATACATGTCTTGGTTAGATTTGAGTGGGCTTTCCTTTCCTACACCTGTAAGTGACATTGCAAAATTTGAATCTCTGAATAACTTGTGTATTTTGTTGTATGGGTACGAGAACAAAAATGTTTTTCCCATTTATTTGAGCAAACGAACCAATTGTCGGGAAGTGAAACTATTGTTGGTTAACGGTAATCATTATTGTTAGATTAAACATTTCAATAGATTGGTGCATACAAATGATCAGAAATATGTATGTCACTATTGTTTCTCGTACTTCCGTTCCAATACCGCTTTGGTTGACCATCTTAGTTTGTGCAGGACTTTTGCTCCTCAACAAATTAAGATGCCTACTGAGAAACCGTTCATGGAGTTTACGAGGTACGACCAGCAATTGCCAGTTCCGTACGTGATGTACCTCGATTTTGAGTCGGTACTGTCTAAAATAAGTTCGTGTAAGCCGGATCCTTCGTCCTCGTATACTCACAGAACGAGTTTACATCAACCGAGTGGTTACGCTTACGTTGTTGTTGCCCACGATGGTAGCGTTTTCGCACAACGGGTGTTTCGAGGTGAAAATTGCATGGAAGATTTTTTTCCTCATTTAGAAATAGTTTATGAAGAGATCAAAGTCATTAAAGGGGGAATGCGTGCTTTGGTACCCGATCATGTTTGGTTGTTGGACTATGCTAGCGCAACCCATTGTCATATTTGTGGTAACTTGTTCGGTGTTGGTGACTTCAGGGTACGGGACCAGTGTCATTTGAGCGGTAAATATAGAGGTGCGGCTCACAATTCATGTAATTTACAGCACAGGTTTAAAGATTTTCTGCCAATTTTCTGTCACTGTTTAAAGTCATATGACGGACATCTGGTAGTAAAAAGCCTGTCTTATTTTAAAGATAAGAACATTTCCGTCATTCCGCAAAATACTGAAAGGTTCACTTCGATACAAGTTGGAAATTATAGATTTTTAGACAGTTTTCAGTTCTTGTCCGCTTCGTTGAGCCCTTTGATTGGTACCTTAACTGATTTTCCTATCATGAGGAAAATCTTTCCAGATACTCACGCTTTGTTAACCAGGAAGGGTGTTTATCCTTATACGTAGTGTGATTCGTTTTCAAGATTTAATGAGACTCGGCTGCCTCCTAAGGAAGCCTTTTATTCAGATTTAACTAATACTCACATTAGTGACGATGAGTATTCGTACGCTAATACGGTTTGGAAAGAAACAAATTGTCAGACACTAGGTCAGTACCACGACATGTACGTTTTAGCTGATACTGCCCTTTTGGCTGACGTGTTCGAACAGTTTAAGGCTCTTAGTTTGAAACAGTACAATTTAGATCCTTGTCATTTTTACACTCTCCCTGGTTTGAGTTGGACAGCGGCGCTTAAAATGACTGGTGAACGATTGGAGTTGTTGACGGATGTTACAATGTACAATTATTTTACTGCAGCCATACGAGGTGGTGTCAGTATAATCTCTAAACGGTGCGCTCGTGCTAATAATCCTTTGGTATCAAATTATGATCCCGATGTTGAACGCAGTTACCTTATGTACATAGATGCTAATAATGTATATGGTTTTTGTTTGAGCATGCCGTTACCTTATTCAAATTTTGTATGGCTTACAGAACGTGAGCTCGCTTCACTCGATTTGACTTCTTTGCCTCCTTGCATACTTAAAGTTGACCTCAAATATCCTAATAATTTACACGATTCTCACAGTGACTGCCCTTTGGCTCCGGAACATATCGCGATAACTGAAGATATGTTATCTCCCTTTAACAAGGAACAAGCTGCTAAACAAGGACCTTACGTTCCGGTTCGAAAATTAGTACCTCATTTGATGGAACGTAAGGAGTACATTTGCTATTACAAGAATTTGATGTATTACGTTTCGAAGGGGCTTAAAGTCACTAAAATTCATTCTGGCATTAAATTCACCGAGAAAGCATGGTTGGCCCCATACACCTCTTTTAACAGCATGAAACGAAAAGAGGCAAAGAGTGAATTTGAGCGGTCTTTCTACAAATTGGCAAACAATTCTATCTTCGGTAAGGCTATTCAGAACGTACGACGGTACATAAATGTGACACTAAGTACTAACGTGAAAAAGTCTCTCAAATTGATGAGCAAGCCTACGGTCGAGTATTTCGATGTTTTGAACGATAATTCGATGCTTTTCAAAATGCGTAAACAAGCTGTGACTTTGAATAAACCTGTTTTTTTAGGCTGTGCAGTTTTGGAGTTGAGTAAATTAGTCATGTACTCCCACCACTACTACTACATGTTGGAAAGGTACGGTAAGAATTGTAGATTGTTGGGAAGTGACACAGATAGTTTTTTTTACGAAATCAAAACTGAAGATGTGTACGCCGACATGGGTCAATCTTTGCATCTTTTTGACACTAGCTCCTACCCAACTAGTCATCCATTGTATTGTCTTGATAACAAGGCTAAACCTGGAGTTTTCAAGGATGAGTGCAATTCATTGCCCAATGCCCATAGAGTCGTTCATTGGTTTGAAAAGTAAGATGTATTGTTATACTTGTAACAATAGTGACAAGAAAGTGGGAAGGGGTGCAGAAATCTGTGTTACAGGGTACTGTTACACGTGATCATTACAATAGATGTCTACGTGATCATGAGTATTTCGGTTTTGAGCAGTTTAGTATCAGGTTCTATCTCCACGAAGTTTACAGCATTGTTCAAAATAAATTGGCTTTATCTGTGACCGACACGAAAAGGTTCGTTGATTGTACAGGATTGGATTCTGTTGCGTACGGTCATTCTACGTTACGAAACAAACAATAAGTATTTTTATTTTTACTGGAGTGTGACAATTATGACTACTTTCGTACGACAACCTTTTTCGTCATGCTCCGACTTAAAAATACTTTTTGTTTGTGATTTTTTGTTTATTTTACAGGCTTTTGTACTGTTTGTAATTTTTGTTTATTTTACATGCTGTTGTGCATATACTTTTGTCTGTAATCAATGGTGGGTGTTGTATGTTGTTGGCTGGTTTTGGCTTTTTGTATTTTATTGGTTGTAGTTTTTAGGTCTTATTAAATGTTGCTTATGAAAGCTTGTTTCCCGTGTCTTCCTTTCATTTGGTTGTTAGTCTTTGTTGGTAATGGATCTCCACGATGATGAGGTAGCTGACGATGGGGATTTAACTAAGATTGAACAGGCTATTTATTCAGCAGTACCTGAAACATACAGGTTTTATATTTCACATCAACTAACACGTATAAAATCACGTAAGGATATACTAGGATGGACTAAAAACCGTGAGTTTATTTTTAATGGTAAAGTTGTTACTGGGAGTGATATTGTTGAACTAATGGTACGTTTCTGCCCGTCAAACAAAAAGAAGCCCAAGCCTATAGGTTTTGACGAGTTACTGGTTGGACTGTGCAAAATTGACCCAGCTTTTTTCGTTAGACATCAAACGTGATCACCTATATGAACGGATGTTGTTGGTGACTCGATTCATTTGTTGCACCGCTTTTATCATGGACGGTTATCGACTGTTGCACGATGCTGTGAAACATCCTTGGTTTTTTAAGACATTCTTGTTGTTGTTTTTATTGTATAATTCTGTACTATTGACTTTGGATATTGTACGTATGTCCCAACAGACGACTGAAGAACATCTATTTGTATCCTCCGTTTGTTCCACTAAGGATGTTATGAACTGTAAAACTGAAAGTTTTATCGCATCAGATTTCCTTTTGTTTTCTTCATGTGATAGTACTAGCGTGTTTGCTTACATGGATCGAAATGGATGGATGATGAATTTGAAAACATGTACATACATGCCAAGTCCAAACTTGCGATGTAATTTGTTTGTGTGTCGATGAATAAAACCGTTAGTTGTAGTTTGAATGGTTTCCTTGTCTATTTCTTTTCTGATATTCTGATACTTTCAAATGTCTTAGCCACTCTGAGTACTTTCTCATGTTTTCAATATCTAAGAGGGGTAAAGAAGGGTAAATACAGTCAGGAGGGTAAATGAGGGTAAAGTGGGTAAAGCCATGAAAATGTGACGTCATTAACAGTCGAAAAAAAATGCGTTTTTTGACGTCATTTCCGGTTTTTGACGTCATTTCCGGTTTGTGACGTCATTTATTCAATATGGCGGATCCAATATGATGGACCAGAAATGGCTGTAGTACGTACACCTTCTTAGGCCGGAAATGACGTCAAAAACCGGAAATTTGACGTAAAAAAAAATGACGTCACAAACCGGAAGTGACGTCACGATCCAAGATGGTGGCCGAACCGGAAGTGGCTTGGTAAGTACGTATTTGCTACTACTGTCCACTGTCTGCAGCAGAAAACGTTTTCAACGGTAATGAATTTCCGTTTCCAGGCAGCCTTTTTATTTTAGGGTAACATGGGCTTGTTTCTGTAGTGGTTTCCAAGATAGTTATTAAAAAAAATAATTAATGAAAAAACATATGTTAGAACGATGTCGTCCACTGTCTGCAGCAGAAAACGTTTTCAACGGTAATGAATATCAGTTTCCAGACAGCCTTTTTATCTTAGGGTAACATGGGCTTGTTTCTGTAGTGGTTTCCAAGATGGTTATTAAAAAAATAATTAATGAAAAAAACATATGTCAGAACGACGTTGTCTACTGACTGCTGCAGAAAACGTTTTCAACGGTAATGAATATCAGTTTCCAGACAGCCTTTTTATCTTAGGGTAACATGGGCTTGTTTCTGTAGTGGTTTCCAAGATAGTTATTAAAAAAAATTAATGAAAAACATATGTTAGAACAACGTCGTCCACTGTCTGCTACAGAAAACGTTTCCAACGGTCATAAATTTTAATTTCCAGGCAGCCTTTTTGCCTTAGGGTAACATGGGCTTCTTGCTGTAGTGGTTTCCGAGATGGTTGTTAAAAAAAAATTAAAGAAAAAAACATATGTCAGAACGACGTTGTCTACTGAATGCTGCAGAAAA
>JAHWFP010265504.1:597-70707 GCA_023313725.1 Lithobius niger | reverse complement strand
GTGTGCACAATGGAGAACGTGCCCCCTTTTAACCCAATTTCTGGGGGGGCCCCCCCCCCCGCCCCCCACGAGTTCTACCATTTAAGTCCGTCCAGGACCTGCAAAGTAGGTACCAGCCTTCATCTGGCAAAGAATCTCTAAGAAAACTTAATTGAAAAATTTGTTCCTTTTTTCCAAGTGTGCTCCCCAACTTTTTGAAAATCTGCTTACACCTTTGCCCGTGGTGTAAGCACAAACTACTAACTAAGTGTTAACTACGATTCTCTCCAATCGTCCTTTTAACTGCAATCACTGCAGTGAGTAATAGTCCATGCTGTTAGTGTAAAAACATTTCAGTTCCGGCAACAAGCTGCATATTGAACACGGAAGCTGCTCACATGTTGTAGTTTACAAATCCGCCGGGAGACACTCCCGGAAGTGACGACGTATATCCGTGATGACGTCATCGAAATGGCCACCACGCGATGTACTAAATCTCTATCTGTGGAACTAATTGATCAATCCTATCGTGCGATCTATTGTTGGAAAGATAATTTAATTTGCTAAAAGAAATGTCTGAACAATATATGCCATAAATCTGTTAGTTTTGGTTTAATATGAAGAAAAACATAATATGACTGCTATGCGATATACTATTTACCAATTATCTCCGGAACTAATCCATCAATCTTTTCGTGCAAACTATCGTTGGAAATGTAATTTAATTTTCTAAAAGAAATGCCGGAACAATGTACGCCGTAAATCTATTAGTTACTACGTAATTTGAAGGAAAGCACATTATGATGTACTCAAAATGGCGACCATGCAATTTACTAAATCTCGTGTATCTCCGGAACTAATTGATCAATCTTATCTTGCGACCTATCGTTGGAAAGACAATTTAATCTTCTAAAGGAAATGCCTGAAAAATGTATCCCGAAAATAATTTAGTTTTTGTTTAATTTGAATGAAAAGATAATGTGCATGTAATTATTGCCGCCTTATATGTGGCTCTTTTCGAAACGGTAAATTATTAAAGCTGTGTCGTATTGTTCACAGTGCGTCACTTGAGTAGTGACCTTCACAGGCACACGGTAGTGTACAAGAAAGTCATTGTTTAATATGACGTCTCGTACCTCTCTTAATACACTTGCAAGTGTATAGAGGCTACGTTACCCCAGCAGTTTTCATCCATCCCAGAATATCAATTCAGCCGATTCTTGTAGCTACCTCTTAAACGGCTGTCTGAACTGTCAAGTCATCACCATGATTCTGATAACCTCATTCTGAAGATTATAATGGCCTGCGATGCTAACCTTGTGTGCGTACCTACTTTGTTTTACGTGCGATCCGCCGATGACGTCAGAATACTGTGTACCCTTCATGGTGTTGCAACCAAGGCTTGAACAAAGTTTTCATTCTAGCCACTACCTGCTAACTCACAACCAATCTTTGAAATTACAGCCATTTCTATGTGCAGCTTTGTGATGGTTGATCGGCCTTAAACTGCTGTCTGTGATGGATTGATCTTCTTATGAATACTTATTATAATGTTCATGGCATGGCGAACCATGGATGAGGAATTCACATCATATATTGGGAGCAGAATTGATGTGCATTTACCTTTCATACCTTCATGGATATTTTGACGGGAATGGAAGGCTACCCAAGATAACACTTTACATTCGTGGTCAGCCTTGCTTCTGGTGGATTCTGACCAGGCCATCATTTACTCGGGTGTATCAATGGGTTTTTTTTTTCGACCATTGGCAAGGGTGCATCACATGAACATTTATTCGTATGAGGAAGACTTGTGGAGGACACGGGCAACCCTATCCTGCTTTTTTCTTTGATTGCCCTAGGTTAAGGCTGGTTATCATTGTCACAGACATACCTCCGGTGGGTGAAAGATGAGACATGCCTGTTCCATAGAATGAGTTCGCTAATGTACTGAAGGCTGTGTTATGTTCTATATTATCAATTGCAGCACAAGTGAATACATTATAGATAACAAAACGCAAAATAAAACCAACTTTAATCACACATATAAAGTGGCAATAATTACGTATATTCGTGTTTCTTCAAATTAAACAAAAGAGACTTATGGCATACATTGTCCTTGCAGTTCTTTTGGCAAATTAAATTATACTAGCTGTACCCCCGGCATAACATACGCCAATCTAGCTGGTACTTGAGTGAAATACTGTACTGGATACAATGGAATGAAAAGGGTGCTGACTGCCCCTCTGTCTCTTTCTTCGAACTCCGGCGTAACATATGCAGTGTAGCTGATTCCCACATGTGTGAACATGAAATGAAAACAGATTGCGAACCCTCCCCTCTTTGAGCCACCCCTCCCCTCTCCCTCACATTCCCTATTGTGGCGAGATACCCACCTGCAGCCCCATGGTTCTCTGTCCCCTCCCGCGTCCCCTGCCCTGCTACCCCGTGTATTCTCCCATTGTATGGTTTGAAACCCTACCCCACCCCTTTCCCCCTCTCTTGGAATCCATGGAGTTTTGTTTTCTTAAGAAAGTAAATAACTTTTTCACTGGAGGGCAACGCAGTGTTACTCAACCAAGTTTGAAACTTCTTCTTGTTTCTAATTGTTAGAGCGCATATCCGTTCTCATTGTCGGCCGCCCTCCCTTTTTCTTTGCTACCGTAGCAAGAATAAACCCGCTCGCCCTCTTCCTGATTGTTGAAGATCCGTTTGTTTAATCATGATCCCTCACCGCTCAGCAACGCAGCGTTTCGTTTAGGCTCGAGGGGTCTTTCTTGTTCCCAGCACCTTGTGCTCGTTGCTTGCTGTGCGGTGATTGGACAATGGTCAATAGGTTAGTTGGGCACTTGTTCTGGTACTGGTCCTGGTACTTGTTCATGATGTATAGTAGTTAGATGTAAGTAAAGTAGTTTGAGCACATGGTGTAACAGGCCAGTAATCTCTAACAAATATCACTATCAATATCTCAATATCTTGATATATTCGTTCCGGAGATACCACAGATTAATATATTGCATGGCGGTCATTTTTATGACGCTATAATGTGTTTTTCTATATATTAAACAAAAACTAATGTATACCGTATACGGCAAAATCGCTCTGGCATTTCTTTTAACCAATTAAATTATCTTTCCAACGATAGGTTACACCATACGATTGATCTATTAGTTCCAGAGATACACGAGATTTAGTATATCCCATGGTGGCCATTTTGAGGACATCATAATATGTTTTCCTTCAAATTATGCAGAAACTAATATATTTAAGGCATACATTGTTCCGGTATTTCTTTTAGCAAATTAAATTACCTTTCCAACTATAGTTCGCACGAAAAGGTTGATCGATTAGTTCCGCAGATAGTTGAGAATTAACATATCACACAGCAGTCATATTATGTTTTTCTTCAGATTAAACCAAAACTAATAAATTTATGGCATATATTGTTCAGGCATTTCTTTTAGCAAATTAAATTATCTTTCCAACAGTAGGTCGCACATTAGGATTGATCGATTAGTTCCGGAGATAATAGACATTTAGTATGTTGCACGGTGGCCATTTTTATGACGTCATCACGGCTTACGTCGTCACTTCCGGGAGTGTCTCCCGGTGGATTTGGAAACTACTATGTGTGTACAGCTTCCATGCGCAATATGCAGCTTGTTGCCAGAACTGAAATGTTTTGGCACTTTTTGTCGCTAACAGCACGTACTATAACGGCATTGCAGCCTGCTACCAGCTAACATTTGTAGGTTTTGTTTGCGTTGTTTCGTTTTGCTGTTTACTCTATTCGATTCTGAGATTCATGCGCAAATTATGTTTATTGTTGGAATTTAATAAACCTCACATTCTTCCGTAGAAATTAGCAACAATGACTGCAACTTGATGCCATCGTCCAACGTGATTACGGTTCGTGCAGAGTATTGTTGAAGCGATGCAATATGCAAAACCTTTTGGCCGCTACTGTACATTTCCGAAATAAGGCTGGATGCAATGCAATCTTGTAACAACTCATGTACGACTGCCGCCATTGCCTTTGCCAAGTTTCAAAGTTGGTTGAGTAACTGTGGAGGAACATCCCCCAGCAGTTTCTCCCCATTTCCAGCAACCACACTAAGAGGAATCCGTTACTCTTTTCCCCAAAAACTAATGTTTCATTAGCCATTGATTGCAACTGTATTTAAATAGGCAACAATTACCTTGGCATAACAATGATGTCAGCCCCAAGACAGGACTTTTGTATTCAAACTTACGCTTGTAACAACCATTTACGATCCTTTGTCACCTCGTGTGTTGACTCTGTAGATATTTATCTGTTAACAACTGAATCCCTTTTGCGTATTGTTCACGACAGATTGTTAGGAGCGAACTCGTTTTTGTTTACTAATAAAAACTATTTCCATGTGACCTCCACACAACGTCACTCACTCTCTCTTGCTTCTCTGGTTTTCATGGGTGACAGTTGTAAAAACAAAGATGTTCACTAGACGCCATCTTTATTCTCCTAACCCTGAACTCCACTAATGACTAGTGATTTGGAGATGGAATCTAATCGATCCCTTGCCAACCGAGGTTGGAATGAAGTTTATCACGCAGTGAAGTAGCTTTAAATGCAGCAAAGTTGGACTTGTTCCCAAGTTATGAGTAAACTCGCCCTGGTATGTCGTATTACTTTACGTCATTCCCAATGTCCGTAGATGTTTTTTAGCAACAATGAAAGAGAGTGAAGCCTTGAGGAGGAATGCCCGAGTTCGCTTCTTCACAACTTTTTCTGCCTAAACTTCCTTTTCACGAAGAGTGTGGAGCCACATGAACTTGCTTGTTGCCTTGTTGAATTCACTGGGAATAAACCGTCCTTCTTCAAGCCATTGCTTCTAACAAGGTATCACCACACGATCCACGTTGTACTTCACATTACGAGTACTGACCTCTGGGGATTGTACTCTGGTAGGAACCGTGGGATTTTCCCGACCTTTACTTTACCAACTTGTACGGCCCATGACGTTGAGGGGCCCATTGACCGCAACAACGCGCTACCTACCGGAAGACTTTCCCACATGTCAGAAAGTCCTCCGGTAGGCAAAGCGTGGTTGCGGTCAACGGAGGAATTTCCCACAGTAACAATCACTGCATGTACCATCGTTACAGCAGGCTTTTCACGTTTGGTATCAAAACGGAGAAGCAGGAAATTCAGCCACACTGCATTGCCCTCCACTGAAACAGTTGTTTACTTCCTCAAGTAACAAAACACCAGGGATTCCAAAGGAGGGGGAAGCAGGGGTGGGGGAAGGTTTCAAACCTCACAATGGGAGAATACATGGGGGAGCGGACCAAGGAACGCGGGAGGAGACAGTGTACCAGGGGGGCTGCAGGTGGGTCACAATGGGGTATCTGGGGGAAAGGGAGGGTGAATGGCGGCTCGAAGAGGGGAGGGTTTGCCAGTTCTTTTCATTTCATGCTCCCCAGTAAACTATTTTGCTCACGCATGCAGGAATCAGCTAGACTGGCGTATGTTACGCTGGAGAACAACTACTATAAATTAAAGCATTTGCTGATTTGATTTGATTCCTTTATTCGAGAGCCTTTGCCAACCATCAACAATAAGTGGTGCGGACTGTGGATTTATTAAGAGCTTAGTTGGCCAAAGCCATGCGCCCTACTACAAACAAGTAGCTCGTCCATTTTATCAATAATGTTGTGTTGCCAATTATTTCTGGCAGTCCGTTTAAATTCTTACCCTTTAACTAATAAAGAGGAAGAGTAGTTTTGTAGAGAGCGCACGGCTTCAGCTCTAGTTAAGTGTAAATCTACTAATTAGCACAGCCGGCAGGCAGTGCTTATTAGAGTTCGTTTGCGCACGAGAATTTTCAAAAACTGGACTGGAGGCGGAGGTGGAGTGGCTAACAATATCAAAATGTTACAATGCTACAACATGTAACAATACGCGAGGTGCAGCAGATCGGATTATAGCTCACTCGAACAAAATGCAACGATGCTCGGGCGCGGGGAATGTAACATTGTCGTGGTATCTTCTTTATTACCGTTTTTAACTCGTTGCCGAGAACCAAAATGAAATGGTCTTCATTTTCGCTTAAATCTTTCAGTTTAAAAACATAGGGCGTCAAGTTTTTTAATTTTGAGGCCTAGGTCTACGACCTCAAAATTGGGTGGCTGACATGACTGAATGACTTATTTTCTTCTTCATTGTGGGCGTCGGGAAGCCAGTTGAATTGTTTCTGCGATTGTTTGCATGATACTGCATCTGCCTGCAACAATACAGAATCCACTATCCATCGAGCTGATACATGTAAATCTAGACAGACGCTAGTGTGTTGCCATCAAATAATGAACTTAGATCAAAGCTTGGGCAGAACCTGAACAGAAATACGCATTTCTAATGTTCCGTTTTTTCGCAAACAAAATTGGGTGGGCAGTGGACATACCATACACAACATAGACCAAATCGTACCACTTTCAATAAAAAGGACGCGAAAAAAGCCAACAAATTAAAAACAAAAAACGGCTTCGCCGTTTAGAAAAAAAACATTAGAGCTCGTATCCCCATATTCACAGCCGTGAAGGTACACGAATAAAAACGGATTAGAGTTCACTCGAACGCAACGAACTATAATTTGAACTCCAATTCCAGGGAACAAGGATTGTGACAGGCCAGCCTCCATGCACACGTAAACAAACATGTACATCACTAATCAATCAAACAAAACAGTTGGATATTTCAAAAAATACCCACAGAAAATGAACACGTAAGTACTCACATGAACTAGAACTAAAACAGAAACCATCAAACGCAAGCAAAAAAAATGCCGAACTGGGAGTCTACTTGTTTCAGAAATTATAAATGCACACAAAATACAAAGATAGCCACTCACACGAAACACGCTTAAATAGAAAACAACAAACACAGACAAATATAAAGTATTATAAAAGTATGATACACAAATTAAGCATACACACGCACACAAACATTAAACATTTCAAACACAAACTGTGTTCACTTACTGACATGACAATTACGTGAAAACAGTCATTATTCCCTGGAATTGGAGTTCAAATTATAGTTCGTTGCGTTCAAGTGAACTCTAATTCGTTTTTATTCGTGTACCTTCACGGCTGTGAGTATGGGGATACGAGCTCTAATGTTTTTTTTTTCTAAACGGCAAAGCCATTTTTTGTTCAATTAATATAATACGCATTCCGGCAAAAGTAAGGAGAAGGAGGAGGAGGAAGAAAGTGAAAATCAATTACTGTAAAAACACGTGCAACAATCGACAAACTTGACTACAATTACGATGCACGTGGCGAATCATTGCTGCCTTGCAAACTATGTCTGGTCGCGTGAATGTGGCATTGTTAGCGGCTATATAAGTTTTGACTATTGTTTTGCCTTTCGTTGTTGAGTTAAAAAAAAACCGAAACCGCGTATTCACCAAAAGCAGACAACTTTAAACAAAACGACGATTAATTTCGAGGCCCCCTATGGGCCTCGAAATTGGCTGCCTGATACGATGGAAAGGTGCTTTTATTTCGTAGATGCAGACTTGGAGAGCGAAGTTGAATTGTTTTAAGTTGGGCGACAACAATCTTTGCATGCATGAGCAAATGAAGGAAAATTACTTGCAACAATTTGATGGTATGTGATGCCGACGTGAATTGTTTCTAAGTTGATGGAAACAATCACGGAGATTGTGGTGTCGTCACTTGTCGCACTACAGTAATTAGCTATACTTGTTTCCTTATGTTAATCCATCCTAGTTTAGTACACTAATAGGAGTGCCAAACATGTAACCTGTAATTATGATTGGTACTGATCACCATAGATGTGACACATGATCACTGTGTCACATGACACCTTGTTATAAAAGGCTTGGATGCCTAATAAACACGTCCATTCCTGTGCTTGCATTAAGCTGTGTTTAGAGTCGTTACTCTGCTGGGGGAACACCACGCAATAGGCTACCAAGAGTCTAGAATGGCGACGAGCCCCCAGTGGAGTATTTTAAGATTTAATGTAATTATTCCCCCTACCAACCATCTGCAGTGCTCCAATTTGGTGAGATGGCAATTTCACTATTTAGGCAAAATAGTTTAGTGCCCGGTATGGGAATTAATTTAAATCTTAAAGCTAAAAACTATTGTTTGAGTGAGTGGAACTTTGTGTGGTTCGAATTTAATTGTAGTTAAACAATTCGTTCCTCATTTGCTAGAACAGTGAGAGAAATTGCTTTGCTAATGCACAATTTGTACAAGGTTTGTGTCCCGATGGAACGCGTCGGCTGTTTTCACCTATCGTACTATAATTAGGATAAGCAGAATAAACGCAAATAAATTGGGCCATGGCATAGCGATGTGCCTTTTCTCTACACTGGCTGGCTGTGAGGTAAATTATCAAGTTAATTACCTAGTCAAGTTTAGTGAAACTTGTTAGGCTTGCAGGCTGCTTAGGCGGTGGTGTTATTTTTTTTTGCTTGAGAAGTAAATTAAATAACGGTGTAAAATCCTAATTATGAAACTTTTGGGGCAAGGAAATTGTAAAATTAGGTAGGCTATGAATTTGGAATTTGGCTTAGATGTTCGGCAATTTAATTATAGTCTCGAGTTGCTTAGTAATTCATTTTACTAATTGTAGTAATTTGTTAAAGCTTATTACTTGTGACATACGTATGTCAGTTGCAGGTGAAATTGTGTACCACCTGTAGTGGCCATCATTACTGACGTTACTTTTGAAAACGAGTAATTGATGTTGCAGTTAATAATACAATTGTTTAAATTATTAACTTTAAGTTCTAGCCGAAGTGCTAAGTTACAGACTGAGACGATATGACAAAACCGTCTAGCCTGTTTGATGAGTTCGATAGTGAATGTGATACGTGGGATAAGTACTCAACACGTATAGATTATTTCTTTAGAGCAAAGAAAGTTGCTGATGCAGATAAATAGGATATTTTAATGGCATCAGTGGGGAGAGTTATGTTTGATAAAATTTTAAACATTATTTCCGCTAAGGTTCCAACAGATTTTTCGTATGAGGAATTAGTTAAAGCTATTCTAAACGATTTGGAGCCGCTTCCTTCTGTAGTGTCAGAACGAATGAAATTCTTCAGAAGAGCTCAAAAGTCTGAGGAATCGTTAAATCGTTATGTTTCAGCTCTTACGCTTCTAACTAGACATTGTGATTTTGACAAAATTAAGAACATTAACTGTGAAATGATTCATAGTAGATTCATTGGTGGAATTTTGTCTGAAAGAATTCAAATGGAGCGTTTAAAGAAAACTTTAAGTTTATCTGAAACAGTGTCTCTTGCTCTGTCTCTGGAATCTGCAGAGGCAGACCAAGCAGAAATTCGTTCAACCAGCAAATCTGTGAATTATGTCACTAAGAGAAACAAACTCCTAAGTTTCGACCTAAAACCAGTTCAGATATCACTTGTTTTTGCTGCGGACGCGATGGCCATGTAAAGTCTAGATGTAAATACAAAGATTACATCTATGGCCGGTGTCATACCCAAGGACACCTAAAAGTAGTCTGTAGAAAAAGCCCTAGTGCTAAAGCACCTAAAGTAAACTCAAAATCATCCCAGAGTTTTACTCCCAAAAGTAAGGCTAAAAACAAATACAGCTACCGCAAAAAGGTTAATCTGCTTACTAAAAACGAATTTAGTGAGTCTGAAACTGAGGGTAGTGACATTAATAACCAATTTGATGATTCAATTAGTGAATTAGAGTGCGTAGAGGACTATCGCTTGCAAAATAACACCATCAGAGTGAGCAGCATAACTGAACAAGGTTCAGCTTCAGTTCAAACTAAAAAAGTAGTCATTAGCCAAATGAAAATATCTAAATGGTACATTCCAGTCACTCTGAATAGAATTGAGTTACTAATGGAACAAGATTCCGGTGCAGATGGAACAGTCATCTCCATGGACTGCTACAACAAATACTTTTCTAATGTGCCATTACTAAATAGCCCATACTCTATCAACTCGTACGCTGAAGGGGAGGAGTTAGCCATGTTTCTAGTTAATCTAGAAGTAACTGTAAATGGCCAAACCGAGCATTTAGATGCTATGGTTTCCAAACACTATAAGTCAAATTTATTTGGCAAAGATTGGATTTCTGTCTTTCGAGTAGGAAACGATGCCTTTTTTGATCTCCAAACTAAAGTTAAACAGGTTAAAAAAGTTAAGCCCATCTGTGGTTAACACTAAGGAGATTGAAGAGGATTTCCAGAGCTTTTTGGCCCTGGCTTTGGAAAATTCAAAAATTACAAAGCCAAAATACAGTTAAAGGCTGATGCGAAATTGGTTTATCCCCGAGTTCGCCCAGTCCCCCTTGCTTTAAAAGAACGAGTTAACCAGGAAATTCAGTGCCTTGTTGGCCTGGGTATTCTGGAGGCTGTGGAAACTTCCGAATGGGCGACCCCTCTGGTCATAGGTCACAAACCAAAAGGTGACATACGTGTCATCGGGGATTATAAAACCACCGTTAATCCTCAGCTAGAGGTGGACCATTACCCAGTTCCCACAACCGCAGAGTTATTTAGTCAGTTATCAGGCAGTGATACCTTTAGTTTGATAGATTTGAAGGATGCGTTCCTGCTAATTGAGTTGGATAAGGTGTCCCAAACTGCTTTAACGATTAACACACAACTAGGACTTTTTAGATGGCTTAGAGTGCCTTTAGGCATTGCCTCAAGTCCAGCACTATTCCAGCGCGTTATGACGCAAGTCACTAACAAAATTCCTAAGTGCATGCCGTTTTATGACGACATTTTGATGGAATCTGGGACTGATAACCGTAGACGTCAAGATCCATATCCTGACTTGGCTACTTGGAAACAAGCATCTGGTCAAGACACTACTGCGTGTGTGTGTAGTGTTATATACCATAACGACAATGTCGTGATGTTATCTTAACAATAAAAATATTGTTTACTATTGTTAGCTGTAAACGCTTGTTGTTTACAGCTTCACTTCGAATTAACCTTCCTTACCTTTAGGTCGTACCCAATGTAAATATTCCCCACTCCTAATGTATTTTCTACCGTCCTTTACGAGTAAACCAATTGATTAACAATCATGATGTGCTGTGATCATCTGCGTTACTTCACGACCACAAAACTACCAGTAAAATCTAATTCCACTGCGCTTTACTCTATCATGTGGTAGCGAGACGTCGGAGAGAAGTGACGGGAGGAGTCCGTACGAAAAGAGAAAAATGGTAACCAGCTTCGTCGGAGCAAGGAAAATTGGACGAGTGAAGATGGGACATTTCGGCAAGTGAAACAAAAATAAGGAAGGATCCATCTTCAAGAGGAGTGGGAAGAAACGAAACTGAAGATAAGTATTGAAAAAGGGGATTGAAATGATAGTCTCATGTAGCTGCCCAATTGCGGGAAATTACGTGTTTAACTGCCACGTTTAAAAGCAAGACAATAGCTAGCAAATATGGCTAATAATAATGTAAAAATTTGCATAGAATTTTAAACAAGATGGCAACCGCAGGTTCCATTCCAAACCAAATGGCTATACCACTATTGAAGGGATCAAATTATGTACAATGGGCTGAAAAATTAAAGGCCTACTTAATGCATCAAGGTTTGTGGGCCTATATAACAGAAGAAAGCAAAGAAACGGATGCAAACAAGAAATTAATAAAGAAGCAAAAAGCAATGGGCACGCTATTATTATTTATTACTGCAGGATGTGTAACGATTCCAAAGACGATAGTAACCCCTAAACAACTATGGGAATTTTTGAAGCAAACATTCCAGCCAAATAATGTAATGAGATGCTTAGCTCTACATAGAAAATTTTATTCCATGAGCAAGAAGTCGGGTGAATCAATGGCAGCATACATAGGCAGAATAGAGGAGTGTGCAAACGAATTAGCTGAATGTGGTATGCCTGTGTCGGACACAAATTTAGCTTGGTTTATTCTTGGTGGCCTACCAAGTAGTTGTGACACCATGTTAATGGGTTTTGCGGCAATGGGTGCAAATACAATAACAACTGCCAAAGTTAAGGAACTGTTATTCTTTGAGGACTCAAGAAATGAAGCTAAAGACAGTTTAGGCCAACCCCCAACTAATGCTGCATTAACAGTAAATGTAAATGATAAAAATAACTGTAACGTAGACCCTCAAGGACAGAAGATAATAATTTGTTACAGATGTGGCGGAAAAAATCATAAAAGTTACACCTGTTCCTCACCTTATGAAACTTCTAATTTTAGCAACAGAGGAAGAGGTCAAAATCGGCGAGGAGGAAGAGGTTTTCGCCGAGGAAGAAGCCGAGGCAACTTTAGAGGCCAGCAAGGAAGACAAGGAGCAACGGGTCTACTCGCAACAGCAACAGACATCGTATATGCACTGGTAACCTGTTTATGGACTTTCTTCACGAATACAGCTGAAAAAGAAGGTAAAACTTTGCAAGATGTGTTTGTGGTGGACTCGGGGGCGAGTAACCACCTAATTTGCAATATAAATTGGCTATTTAATCGTCTAAGGATTAACGGATCACCAATTTTGTCGGCTAGCAAAGATAAGTCACTGATACCACATTCAAAAGGCAATGTTTTATTTGACAACAGTAAACGTAGACTTCTACTAAAAGACGCATTGTATGTACCAGGATTACAAGTTAATCTCTTCTCAGTAAGGTCAGCAACAGCTAGTGGATGCAGCGTAGTATTTTATGAAACATGCTGCATAATTTATCATAGCAGGAAAATACTAGCCAAGGCATATATGCAGAACGGTCTTTATATTTTAGATGGTAATCCAATAGAAGCAAAAGAAGAAAAGGTAAAATTGATGTTGACTCAAACTAACCTAAACAATCAATATCCTGAAAGTGAAATGGCATTAATAAATAAAATAGTGCCGTGTAACCAAACAATTCAAAGCAACATAGAAAGATGGCACAAACGGTTCATGCATATATCTGTAACGTCATTACAAAAAATGGCCGAAGCACATGCATTAAGAGATTTTAAAATCCCAAAACAAAAAGGATTAGTTTTACCATGCCATGAGTGTATCCAAGCTAACCAGACAAGAAAACCATTTCCAGCATTGACTTATGAACATGCTAAAAAACAATTAGAACTTGTGCATACAGATGTGTTAGCAGTACCAATTAAATCATTAGGGGGCAACTCCTATGTCTTAACCTTCACAGACGATTATTCTGGCATTGTAACGTGCTACATCCTAAAGAACAAATCGCAGGTGCCAGAAAAACTAAAAGAATATGTTGCCATGGCAGAAAACCAAACGGGACAAAAGCTTAAGTCAATCAAATCCGACTGCGGAACTGAGTACCTTAACGAAAGTGTATCTGCATTTCTGAAAGAGAAAGGGGTTAAATACACCACTACAAACATTTTTTGCCCCGAGCAAAATGGCCGTTCTGAACGTTTAAACAGGACATTGTTGAACTTAGTACGAGCAACATTAACAAGTGCAAACTTGCCGGCGTATTTATGGACCGAGTTGATTTCAACTGCAGCTTATTTAAGGAACAGATGTACAAATAAAGCAAGTGAACATATAACTCCGTTACAATTATGGTTGGGTCGAGAAGACAAGCCAACTGTAAAACACCTAAAGGCGATTGGATGCATTTGTTTTGCACACATTCCAGTTCCCAAACGTAATAAACTAGAACCAAGAAGTAGGAAATGCCTGATGGTAGGATACGATCAAACTTCACGTAGCTATCGTTTATGGGATTTGGAAAATCACAATATTATCGTATCGAGGAATGTAACATTTCTTGAAAATGAGTTCAACTTCACACACTTGCACCAACAAGAAGAACAAGGCTTTGAAGACGTGTGGGAAAAATTATGGCAAAATACTGAAGCTGACGAAACTGACGAGTCTGGAGGAGAAGAGGCTGTAATTCAAGAACCTCAAGAATCAATCATACAGGGAAATGAAGTGCTAACTAATGGAGCACACGAAGGGGAAAACAGTTGTGTACACGGTGAACTTCCTTTAGCACAGCAGACAAATACAAACAGCCAATCAAATCCACCTGTAAGAAAGAAAAAGAAAGAAAGTACCACAAAAACAAGCGAAAATAAGACAAGTGCACATAAACATTTTACAAGATCCAAAGCCAAAAATATGGTGTTGACTGAAGAAACGTCAGTTTCAGGGGGAAGTAAAGAGATTTCAACCGATGAAGAATCAACGGACAGAGCCCTACTTGCGTGCAAAGAAAAGGAAATTTGTGCCATTTCAACTGACGATTCTTTTACCAAAATATTAACTGATTTGTATCGCAAAAATGTTACCCAAGATACATTAATAAATACCTGCATGTTTAATTTTCATAACGACGATTATGAAATTGCAGCACTAGCAACGTCCAATAATGAACTGAAAGTGCCCAACACCTTTAAAGAAGCACTCAGTAGTCCTGAATCAGATAAGTGGTTAGCCGCAATTCACGCAGAATATGGAAGCCATATAGCAAATCAAACTTGGAGACTCGAGGAACGTCCACCAGGCGCACAAGTCGTCGGGTGTCGGTGGGTTTTCTGCGTCAAACGAAATGCTGTCGGGGGCATTGATAGATACAAAGCACGCCTAGTTGCAAAAGGTTTTACTCAAATTCATGGACAATCATATTTTGAAAGCTACAGCCCAACAGCGGGGCTTGCAACAATTCGTTTAGCAATAGCAGTCGCCGTGCAAAATAATTGGTATCTAGACCAGTACGACGTCACTACGGCATTTTTACAAGGTCGACTCGATTGTTACGTTGCCATGCAACAACCAGAGGGGTTCATTGTTAGCGGACAAGAATCAAAAGTCTGCCGACTTGTGAAATCTATATATGGCTTAAGGCAGGCTGGGCTTTGTTGGTACAGACGTTTAAGTGAAATTCTATTGTCGCACGGGATGAAACGCTGTCTGTCAGATGCGTGTGTTTTCTGGATTCGTGTTAACAATGAACTTGGTTTTGTCACTGTTTACGTCGATGATCTAATGGCGGCGGCACAAACAATGGAAATACGTCAATTGTTAAGAAAGATTTTGAGCGCCGACTTGGACATAAAATATTTGGGTCCTTTAAATTTTCTATTGGGGATACAATTCGTACGTGAGCCCGATGGAACATTAAATGGAAATCAAAAAACATATATTGAAAATATCCTGAAGAAATTCAATATGGAGTTCTGCAAAACTGTAGAAACTCCATGCATACCTGGACAACATTTACTCAAGACTGTCAGCTTAACTCCTGAAGAGGAAGAAGAAATGCGATGTGTACCTTATCGACAGTTGGTGGGATGTTTATCTTACCTGGCTCTGGCAACTCGTCCTGATATATCGTATGCAGTTATTGCTGTGGCAGTTCATTCAGCCAATCCCGGAACTGTACATTGGGTCGCAGCGAAAAGAATACTTTGTTATTTACGAGGGACAATTGATAGGAAATTGACCTTTCGACCTAGTGACAAGAAACTTGAAATATATGCTGATGCTAGTCACGCACCGAGTGCAGATGACCGCAAATCAATATCTGGAGTTTTAGTCTACTATGCGGGAACGCCTATACTCTGGAGAGCAAGTAAACAAAAGAGTGTATCACTTTCAACAATGGAATCTGAGTACCGTGCCCTATGTTTGGCAACACGAGAAGCCTTCTGGATTAGATCCTTTCTGAAAGAAATAGGCGTCTATCAGGCACAAGAATCGCCTACCATCGTAAGGACGGATTCCCTGAGTGCAATTCAGCATGCAAATTCCCAGATAGAACGATCCCGTTCAAAACATATTGAAATAATATATCATTTCGTTCGAGAGAAAATTAACGACGGAAATATCCGACTTGAATTCGTCCCGACCGAACGAAATTGGGCTGACATTTGTACCAAAGCAGTTGCAACTTCCATACATCACAACTTGTGTCTTGGTCTCTCCTTTACAAGTTAAGTGTGCAGATCAAGATTTAGAATATCAAGTGGCCTTCGTCACACGGGGGGCTTGATGGAATCTGGGACTGATAACCGTAGACGTCAAGATCCATATCCTGACTTGGCTACTTGGAAACAAGCATCTGGTCAAGACACTACTGCGTGTGTGTGTAGTGTTATATACCATAACGACAATGTCGTGATGTTATCTTAACAATAAAAGTAATGTTTACTATTGTTAGCTGTAAACGCTTGTTGTTTACAGCTTCACTTCGAATTAACCTTCCTTAAATTTAAGGTCGTACCCAATGTAAATATTCCCCACTCCTAATGTATTTTCTACCGTCCTTTACGAGTAAACCAATTGATTAACAATCATGATGTGCTGTGATCATCTGCGTTACTTCACGACCACAAAACTACCAGTAAAATCTAATTCCACTGCGCTTTACTCTATCACATTTTGGTCAGTGGCAAAGGAAAATCCCATGATAAATCGTTGAACCAACTTTTGACTACACTCCAAGCTGCGGGGCTAAACTTCGTATTGACAAATGCAAGTTATCACGGCCTGAACTCAAGTATCTTGGTCACATGATCAACGCTGAAGGATTACACACCATGCCAGACGTTATTGAAGCCATTACCAACGCCCCTAACCCCACTAACATACAGGAGTTGCAAAGTTTCTTAGGATTCGTGAACCACTATTCAAAGTATCTCCCAAACTTAACACATATTCTTGCCCCAGTGACCAGGCTGTTAAGCCCCAAAGTTAAATACAGTAAAAAAACTTTTTGTTAAATCCAAGATACTGGTTCATTATGACCCTAAAAAGAAGCTCAAGCTGGTTTGCGACCTAAGTCCTTATGGAATAGGTTCTAGCCTGATGCATAAATGCCTAATGGTGAGAGCAGACCAATAGCTTTTGCTTCCAGAAAATTAACTAAGGCAGAATAGGGTTATAGCCATTTTGACGAAGTTTTAAGTGTAGCTTGGGGGGATGAAGAGATTTCACGAATACATTTATGGCCAAAAGTTTATCCTTCAATCCGACCAGAAGGCTCTTCTTTGGATTTTTGGTCCCAAAAAAGGTATTCACCAAATGGCAGCAGCGAGGGTTCAGTGTTGGCCAATCCTTCTGAACGGGTATTCCTATGATTTTCAGCATATTCCTGGAAAGGAGAATGTAACAGCTGATGCATTGTCACATCTCCCCCTCTCCAATGATGAGGAACTTGAACAGGCTGAGGAGCAGTACAATCTATTAGCATTAGAAACCATTTCTAACTTACCAGTTTTAAATGAAACGTTAGTTGCTGAAAGTCGTAGTGATCCTATTCTATGCAAAGTATTTAGATATGTTCACCATGGCTGGCCCAGTCATTGTGACGACCAGGATTTACTTACATACTTTACTAGGCGTACTGAAATAACTGTAGAATCAGATACATTATTTTGGGGATTCCGAGTCATAATTCCCGCAGCCTTGCAGAAACGAATACATAAAGACTCACATAGTTCCCACCTAGGAAGTTAAAAGGTCTCGCACGAGCGAAGATCTGGTGGCCTTCTATGGACGCCGCTATTGAGCATAAGGTAAAATCTTGTGCAAACTGCCAAGAGTTCAAGGAAAACCAATCGCCAGGTCCTAAACACACCTGGAAGTGCCCGCTCAAACCAAATGCCCGTTTTCACGCCGATTTTTGTGGCCCCGTGGATAATTACATATTTTTAATCAGGGTTGACGCCCGTAGTAAAATCCCATTTGTCCACAAAAGGAAAAACCATAACGTCCGAGAACTGGTAGGTATTATGAATACCCATATTGCCGATTACGGTTTAATTGACATACTTGTTACGGACACCGGCCCTCAGTGGGGCTCGAGTTTGTTTCAAGATTGGCTAAAGTCCAAGGGTATTCGTCACCTAACAGGGCCTAGTTATTCGCCCTGGTTAAATAGCCTAGCAGAAGTTTTTGTCAAGAACTTTAAGAAAATCTGTAAGGCTGCGAGAAGGAATTGTCTCGGAATACAAGATAGTATTAACGCATTTATAGAGTCCAGTAGAATTATGCTAAGTACTACTGATCACGTACAGCAGCAAAACTTTATTTTAACCGTGAGTTTAAATCACGACTTGATTTATTGCTTCCGGATCCAATAGCGAAAGTGAAACAGCGTCAACACAAACAAATGGCTAGTTCGCAAAATAAAACGTTAGTTAAGTTTACAAACACGCCCGTGTGGTACCGTAACTTCAGCCGCACGTCTGACAAGTTATGGCTGCCCGGTATAATAAATGCCGTACTACCGCATGAAATCTACAATCTACTAACACAAGCTAACATAGTAGTGCGTAAGGCAAGATGTCACTTACGAATGAGAGTTGTAGAAAGTACTGACCTAGTAGACGCGGTAATTCCTGTCGAGCCGTTGTCTACGCTAAGTCCCGATAACTTGCTAAACGCAGCACGGAAAACAGCTAATTCAGCGATGAATAATCCACCTGTTAATTCCCCTGAAAATAGGCGTTCTTCCACCGTCAAGCCTAACTACGTAGTTGTCACGCCTAATTATCGTACGAGGAAATCGATTGGTTCCCATCCTGCCAGTTTGTTTACGCCTCCGGCAAAGTCAAAGGCAATGTCACCTGATGCACACGCACTAAGCCTGGCTCCAGCCAATCAAAAGCTGACAGACGTCATTATCATGACAGTCTTACCCTTCAACCAATCGCCGATAATCCAGTAGGCGGTGTCACCGATGAATGTGTCGTAGAAAAAGATTTGTTTCCGCCCAACAGTGCGTCCTCTTTGGACAACATTCGGCAATAGCGCCGTAGAGTCCGACACTATTCAGCAGACTCCAAAACCAGTTAACAAAAATAAATCCAAACGGAAAGTGATTTCTCCAGTTCAAGAGGTTGTTGCTTCCGAAACTGAAACCAAAAAACGTTCTCCGGACTTAGGATGTCATAAACGACTAAAAAAAAGCACCTAACCGTTTCGACTTGTAAATTAAAAATGCACTAATGCAACTGTAACTTCGTTGTCTAGTAGTAGTTATTCGTTAGCCTAATAGAAGGTTATTTTTAAATTGTGCCGTGCCGGCAAAAATGTAGCGTTTCTTGTTATGTGTGCCCTGAATAGACAAGGTAAATTTTAATTGTTGTCGTGAGACAAACATGTGTTTGTAACTTGTTATTCGTAAGGAAAACAGATTCCTTGGTTTTAATCTTATGTTTTTTTTTCCATGGCATAAAATCGACTTGTGTGTGCATGGAGCCAAAGTAAAGCAACTCAAGATGTAAGATGTTCAACCAAACAGTAGCCACATTCTGCTACAATATCTGAAGTGCTGCAAACGTCTGAAAATTTTCTTCAAAAAAATCAGCAAAATTCTCGACCTGAAGTTTCAAAATCTACAAAATTTAAAATTGCAGCGTTATTAAAAAATTGTTGAACATTGTCATATATCTTAAAAATAAAGCAAGTAAAATATTAAATATTTTATATTTTATATTTTCAAAATGTTTTCTCTTGAGTTATACAAGTGTTTAATTTAAGTTTTTTTGTAGCTTTCAAAAACGTCAAGCTAGTATACTGTGAAAGCGCAGTGATAGCTCTCTTGCTCTCTTAAATTAAAAACTTCTTAAGGTTAGGCAGTAACTCACAATAGAAATATATGTTATAGAAAAAAATACACCTAATTGTTTCTTTTTGTTTCAGGAAGTTAGGAATTTTTTTCAGTTTTTTTATTTCTCTGTCGTTAGTGTTGTGTCGTTACTTGTGGCACCACATACTTGTTTCCTTATGTTAACCCATCCTAGTTTAATACACTAATAGGAGTGCCATACATGTAACCTGTAACTATGATTGGTACTGATCACCATAGATGTGACACATGATCACTGTGTCACATGACACCTTGTTATAAAAGGCTTGGATGCCTAATAAACACGTCCTCCATTCCTGTGCTTGCATTAAGCTGTGTTTAGAGTCGTTACTATGCTGGGGGAACACCATGCAATATGCTACCAAGACAGTCCAGAGATTACCCTGCAGCAGGGTTATGCTGACTTTCTCAGTGATACGGTTTTTTAGCATTGAGTAAAAACAAGTATGCGTCTTTTCTGGGTCCGGGTGTACTAATGAAATATTGCAAATGCGATTTACTTTCCCGAGAAGACCAAACACCGGGGGAGGCTAAGACCGGGAGGCTCAATCTACCGTGCAGCATGCACAGGTCCTGCTGGTCTTAACCCATAAAACTGTAGTTGCCACCTTTCGCCAGAGCTCAGCTTCGCCGGCGCTCAGCAAAAAAAAGGGCAAAGGGTTTAGCGAGCGTTAACCACTCCTGGTCATCTGCCCGAAGCCCTAAGGCCCTATGTCTGCAACAGCCAGATTCCCAGGCGGTCACCCACCCAAGTATCAATCCAGCCCAATGCTCAGCAAACAATTCTCAGCCCAATGCTCAGCCGGGTCTCAGCAAACAATTCTTTAACAATGCTAAAAACAACAATACCTTCTCCCTAAGAAAGATCAAGAAAAAGAATTTATCGAAGGAAAAAGTGATGTATGCTGGGCCAACAGCTCGTGGGTTCTACTACATAACTACTACACTATGGAAAGGACAACTCCGCTGTAGGTCAACACAATAAGGGGTGTTTATTGTCAGAGACATGGCTTCTTAAAGACTTAGAGTCATGTGACACACAGTCAGTATGGAACACAATATAGTACAATATGGTAAACTATGGGAGTACAGTCATGGGATGGTTAACAGGAAGGAACAAAAATGGCTACACATTGTGGTGCCTCTATGACGACACCACAATACAACCGAAGAACTAAAAAAAAAAAAAATACTATTTTCTAGCTGAAAATAAAGAATGTATTAATTTTTTCGTTTACATGTATTGTTAGTCACTGTCTGTCTTACCGGAATTGCAAATTGTTCGCTTCCAAAGAGAAGAAACTAAACATTTTTGTGAAAGCTGTTACATAAAAATAATAAAAAAAAATATTTTAGTTAAGACCTGTCTGAAAACTTGACAGTCTGATGAGGGTACAATTTAACAATTTTAATCTTTTATTTTTTTAACAATCGTAAAGCTAATTGTACGTATATTTTTTTTGTTACATAAGTACATTTGCTTGGCGAATTCGTAGTTAGCAACGGAGTAGCTAACTGTAAGATATTGACGCCATTATCTGCTCGCTGTTACTGGTACTGACAGCTTATCGCAGATGTTAGTACTTTTTGGATATCCATATAGCTGATTTTAATGCTCCATCAGCATTACGTGGACATCCGAATGATTTGTCATGAAAAGAAAAGAACAAAAAGTTAAAACCGAAAAATAACTTTTTCACAAATAACAATGGAACAAAACATTTTTCCAGAATCAAGGAACAATTTAAAATTAACACGGTCTCCCATGCACAATTAACGCAGGACTTAACATTTTCGCGACCACCGCACAAGTTAAAATGAAACCCACTGTTGGGTTTACATATAACCGATTACAACATTTAAACAACATGGTTAACCAACAGGCAAAGTAGAATTTATTGTGTAATTTTGGTTAAAGGTTAAGTTTCTCTGGAACTTTGCGGTTACGTTCGGGATGATTTGTAGCGTCTTGAGACTGTGCTGACGAATCATTGCGGAGCGGTGATTGCACAGCCTTACGTTTTTTAGCTTTGTGTTTAGCCTTCACCGTAGCAGGCTCTGCTGCCGTTGCGTTGGGAGACTGCGTTGTTAATATCGCAGGTTCCGGGCCCTCTGTCTCCTTATTTTCTCGTAAGAGTGCACTGGCGGATGGAGACGATAGGGGTGTTTATAAACTCAGCGGCTTGCAAGTCGTTTGGCCACGGGGAACGCTTTCCCATTGAAATGAGTCGCAAGCCGCTGACTTTAAAAACATCCCTAAGGCTCGCTGTCTGACGTTACCAGACTCAACCACTGTAGATGTACGGGGTGAATTGCTTCGTACTGTGCTGCACCTTGGTGCTTGATCTCGCTGAATATCAGGTGAGGCATCGCTGATTGGCTGAAGCAACGGCATAGCAACAATGCTTGGCCTAACGAACGGCTCTTAGATTCAAGACGTGCAGAAGTCAGCTGACTTCCCGTTTGGTTACTATTTCCGCCGAAAGATTGCCGTTTTATCGATTTAGCGCGTTCTTCGCAATTATCGCCAAATTTATTCACGCTCGCCTCGACAGATTCCGACAACGGATTATTCAAATTGATCGAATCGTCAACAAAGTCTTCTGCAATTTTAGGACAGAGATGGTCACGGTGCTTTCACACGAGCTGTTGTTCAGTTGTAAGTACCATGTATAATTGATGCGGAAGCAGCTCATTATTTATTCCGCTAGCCCATAGCTTGCTATTAGTAACGCTAAAATCACGAAACCAAACTTCTTCGCCAACCTTATATTTCAGCAGTTTACGGTGCTGTGTGCTTTTAATTTGTTTCAGTTGGTTGCGTTTTGCAACGGTTACTGGATTAGGATAGAGTAAATCGAGACGAGATTTTAATTCTCGATTAAAGTAAAGCTTACCAGCTGTGGCTTGGGTGGTAGAACTCAGTGTAATTCTAGATGAAATTAAGCATTTATACTTTCTTGGATAGTAGACCCGTCCCGCCTTGCTGCCTTGTAAACACGTTTGAAATTTCGGACATAGATCTCAGCCAAACCGTTCACCCAAGGGGAAAAACTAGGCCCCGTCAGGTGTTGAATTCCGTTCAATTTTAACCACGTTTTGAACTCTCGAGACATCCACTGACTCCCGTTATCAGTAACGAGTGAAACAAATAAACCGTATTTGGCAATGTGGTTATTGAAAATATCAATAACTTTAGCAGATGTCGTACTTTTCATTATATGTACAAACGGTATTTTGCTATGAGCGTCCACCATTATCAAAAACATGTAGTTATCTAACGGTCCAAGGAAATCAGCGTGAAAACGAGCATTAGGCTTAATAGGATACTCCCAGGTGTGCTTGGGACCTGCAGGTTGAGTGTCCTTAAATTCTTGACAATTATTGCATGATTTAACTTTCTTTTCGATATCCGCGTCAATAGACGGCCACCACACTTTAGATCTAGCCAAGCCTTTAAGTTTCACAATGCCAAGGTGTGAGCTGTGTAGATCGTTAAGTATTTGTTTACGCAAGGCAGAAGGCACGACGACTCTATACCCCCAAAACAAGGTATCAGATTCGACGGAGATTTCGTTGCGACGTGTGAAAAACGGAGTCATGTCCGGATTATCGCTAACAGCAGGCCACCCATGATTTACGTAACGGTAAACCTTTGAAAGAAGCTTGTCCTTTCGGCTTTCAAGCACCAACGTTTCGTTTAAAACAGGCAAATTTGATATTGTTTCTACAGCCAAAACGTTATATTGGGCTTCTGCTTCCTCAAACTCCTCAGTGTTAGGGAGTGGCAGCCTAGACAAAGCATCGGCTGTTAGATTTTGCTTTCCGGGAATGTGTTCAAAATTATATGAGTAAGCATTGAGCATCACTGCCCATCGTTGAACTCGTGCTGCTGCCATCTGCGGTATTCCTTTCTTAGGGCCATAAATCTACACTAAAGCCTTCTGGTCAGACAGCAGTGTGAACTTCTGACCATAGACATATTCATGAAAACGTTTCACTCCCCACGCCACGCTGAGTGCTTCTCGGTCGAAATGACTGTACCCAGCTTCGGCTTTAGCTAGCTTACGGGAAGCGAAAGCTATTGGTCGCGATTCCCCATTTGGCATGACATGCATTAGGCACGCACCAATTCCATAGGGCGAGCCATCACAGACTCGTTTCAGCTTTAATTTTGGATCATAGTGTACCAAAACGTTAGATTTAAGAAAAAGTTGTTTAACTGAGTTAACTGCCTTGTCACATTCTGGCCCCCAGACCCATTTAACTTTAGGGCTTAACAACCGGGTAACTGGAGCCAAAAGGTGCGCAAGGTTTGGTAAATATTTAGAGTAATGATTCACAAACCCCAGGAAGCTTTGTAGCTCTTGAATACAAGTAGGGTTTGGAGCCTTAGTGACAGCTTCGATTACCTCAGGAAGTGTGTGCAAACCCTCCGCATTAATCATGTGGCCCAGATATTTAAGTTCTGAGCGCGACAGTTTACACTTATCGATACTTAATCTTACCCCTGCATCCTGCAAAGCGGTTAAGAGTTGATCTAACGAATCGTCATGCTTAGACCCTTTCCCACTTACGAGGATGCCATCGTAAAATGGAAGACACTTTGGAATCTTGCTGGTGATTTTTGTCATGACCTTCTGGAAAATTCCAGGGCTAGATGCAAGACCTAGAGGTACACGCAACCAGCGGAACAGACCCAATGGTGTGTTAATCGTTAGAGCCGCTTGCGACTCAGGATCCAGTTCTATTTGCAGGAAGGCATCCTTAAGATCGATTAAGCTGAAAGTGTCACTCCCAGCTAATTCGCTGAAGAATTCTGCAGTCGTGGGAACCGGATAATGGTCTACCTCCAATTGTGAATTTACAGTTGTCTTATAATCCCCAATAATTCTAATATCGCTGTTAGCTTTATGTACTATGACTATCGGGGTCGACCATTCTGAGGTTTCCACAGGTTCCAGAATGTTTAGGCTTACCAGACGTCTAATTTCCTGGTTAACCTTTTCCTTGTGCGCCAAAGGAAAAAATCTGACACGACAATACACAGGTTTAGCATCCTGTTTAAGTTGGATTTTAACCTTATACCCTTTAAATTTTCCCATGCCAGGACTGAAAAGTTCGGGAAAACCCTTAACTATTTCGTTAGTGTCAACAGGTGAAATTTTGGCCTTAACTTTCTTGACACGTTTGAATTTTGTTTGTAAATCATAAAAGGGATTATAGTCAACCCTAAAGATTGAAATCCAATCTTTGCCCACAGTAAAGCTGGTTTGTATTTGGTAGAAACTAAAGCCTCCAAGTTTTCTACTTGTCCCTTAATTTTGACTGAAAGGCTAACTGTGTAAATCGTCTTTTCTATTCCTTCGGTGTAGGAATGAATGGAATAAGGACTTAATTTCAATGGACAACTTGAAAAATACTTCCTATGCCATTCAATAGGGATGATTGAAGCATCAGCTTCGGAATCGAGTTCCATGGGAAGCTCAATTCCATTTAAGCGTACTGGTAAAATCCATTTGTGGATTTTCATGGAATTTACAACAATGATTATTTTATTTGTTGCCAGGGGAATTGTTGAAATTTGGTCCGCAGCTTCATTTATGCCAACAGTGTTGTTATTAATGCAGTAATCATCCTCCGACTCATACTCACTACCTGACCCCACTTCCGAATTACTAGCTTCAGTTTCGGATTCACTTTCCGATTCACGGACTACAGTATGAACTTTTTTACGGTAACTGTATTTTTGCTTGCTTTTGGACCTAGGCTTAAAACTTGAACTCTTGCTATTTTTAGAGTGTTCAGCAGCTTTAAATGGTTTGCAACTGCTACTGTTTTCCGACAGACTGCCTTTAAATGTCCGGCCGTGTGACAGCGGCCACAGGTGTAATCTCTGTACTTACAGCATGATTTTACATGTCCGTTTTTTCCGCAACAGAAGCATATTAAATCCTTGGAAGCTTTATGCCTAAATTGGGCCTTTTTAGTTTGTTGAGCCACATAATTTACTGACTTATTAGAGGAACGAATCTCTGCTTGATCCAATTCTGCCGATTCGAGTGACAATGCTAACGAAATTGTTTGTTTTAAATCCAACATAGTTTTAAGCATTTCTCTTTTAATTCTTTCCGAGCGCACACCCCCCACCAAGCGGTCCCAGATCATTTCATTGTTGATTTCTTTTATTTTGTCGAAATCACAATGTTTTGTGAGAATCTTTAAAGCAGAAACATATTTGCTTATACTTTCATCTGGTTTCTGTGTTCTTCTGAAAAATTTAACTCACTCAGAAACCACTGAGGGTAACGGTTCTACATCGTCAAGTATAGCTTTAATAAAATCAGCATATGTAAATGAATCAGGTAACACAGGTGAAATAATGTTTAAAATCCTGTCGAACATTTTTTGTCCTACGGAGGCCATCAAGAAATCTATTTGTTCAGAAACAGGAATCTTTTTAGCCCTAAAATAATAGCTAATTCTGTTGGTGTATTGTTCCCAAGTATCATTTGAGGAATAAAATTCTGCAAATAACGCTGTGGATTTAGCGGCCATGTCTGAATCGCTATTTGAACTTGAATTTAAATTTTCGTTTAAACTCCTACTAATATTTCCACTAGCGCTAGCGCTCGTAGCTGCACTCACAACAGCATTAATCGGATTAACTAGGTTATCAACCCTAGCTGAAAGCTTTCCTTCAATAATTACGGCTTTTGCATCCGTCTTAGGCATAAAGCCTACACAAATTAAATTAGCGTGATAATTTAATTACAATTCTAGTTAAATCAATTTCAACCTAGAAGCTACTAGAGACTACTCACTGCTGTTTAACAACTAAACCACCGTAACAATTTTGTAGCCTACCTAGTTTTTAAATTCAACCCCTAACCTACAACGTATCACATAGATAAATTTAAAGTGACCAGGCTCTCAAGTTTACACGTTTCTCTAACGTTGTAAAACACCTCTATTAGCCTAAGCTTGTAGCACAGACCAAATACAGACCAAATTTCATCGTTATATAAACGCTACGATGAGAAAATGATCACCGGCACGCCAGCCCGTATAAGAGCACAGCACTATCAAGTTTGCGAGAATTAATTAGACTGCATTTTTATCATGCTTCAGTTTTATAATATTGACTGTGTGCACACCGGCGCGTCGCCCAGGATACAACCCTTGTAAAAATTAACTGTCATCAACTTAATTGCTCTTTCCGGTTCTAGCTAATAAGGTATTGATTTTTTCTAATTTCATCAGATACCACACACAAGTTCCAAATCCCAAGAACACTTTTGAAAAAACTACGCTTATTTGAAAAATTCTACGGAGCACTAAATTCATTGCCAAATGCCAAATGAATAAACTAGCACACTTACCACAAATTAGGAGCACTTTTCGTGGTTGTAGAAATTCATCAGCTTGTTTATACTCGTCGCCATCTGTGATGTATGCTGGGCCAACATCTCGTGGGTTCTACTACATAACTACTACACTATGGAAGAACAACTCCGCTGTAGGCCAACACAATAAGGGGTGTTTATTGTCAGAGACATGGCTTCTTAAAGACTTACAGAGTCATGTGACACTGTGTGTCACATGTCAGTATGGAACACAATATAGTACAATATGGTAAACTATGGGAGTACAGTTATGGGATGGTTAACAGGAAGGAACTAAAATGGCTACCCATTGTGGTGCCTCTATGACGACACCACACTGCAAACAACGTCTTTACAACGCACGCACCGAAACCGTGGACAAAACCACTAAATTCAAGACTCCGCCACACTCAGGGGTATGGCTCTTTCAACTTTTTTTGTCCGCATCAATGGCGGCCCTATTGAGAGAAATGGCAACCGCAGGCATACGCGACCCGTTTCGCCTGACTGCATGCTGCCGAATGTTTAGGAATCAGCGTGTGTTTATTTTTGTTACAATAGCGTGTGTTGATTCGTTTGTAGAAGTAAGTAAACCACAAATTGTAAAACCAACTGCAAGGAAAGGAGCTGAATAAATTTGCTTTTTTTGGAGTTAGACCTGTATAAGAAAATATTTATATTTACTACTCAAAACTAATAGTTGTTCTTCTACGTTTAATCCTTCGATTTTAGTGGTGAATATATTTTTTTCTGGGGTTGGCTACAATTTGTGTGTTGCGCTTTACGCCCATCTTCTAGAAAACGTATGAACATCTTATTTTTATGGGTCTGGTTCATTTCAGATTTCACAGACAACCACACTACAGACACTCATTTCGCTGACAGTCATTTCACGGCCACGATAATTTCGTAGGCATGTATTTCACCGACCCTCATTTCACAGACATGATCATTTAACAGATCCATTCAACGAAATGTTGAAAAACTTGTTTTAATTTCTTGATATTTTTATTAATTTCTAACACTAGCTGCGCAGGCTACCCATCAAAAATAAAAATTGATAGCAGCTTGGTTTGACCTTCATAATAATCAAATCTGTTTATAAAAGATCAACAGGACGAGGACAGAAGTAGAGGAGGGAGAGAAAAAATGAAAGAAAAAAGCAGAAAAGTGATGCGGGACCTAATGCGGGGGGGGGGGGGTACGAAAGGGAGGACCGGCAACAGTTAGTTGGTTATTAGCGCCCATACTTCGAAAAGTCAAGCCGTATTTTGGATAGCAATACACTACTCAGCTGAAGAACTGCCAATAGAGTACAGTACAGTACACAAAACAAATGACTGATAGAAAAAAACATAGAGGGGGCGAAATATCTCTACCTATTTTTTTTAAAGCTGTAGCCTAGTGAATGTCTGGGAGGTGATCGTGTGAAAAAAATTATTGTCAACTTTTTTTCGAAACTTTTGATGGGTGAGTAGCTATTATAAGAAATAAAAAAGAATTGAGGATTCTTAAAAGTTTTTAAAAGTCTGTGAAATGAACGTGTCTGTGAAATGAACGTGTCTGTGAAATGAATGTCTGTAAAATGAACGTATCTGTGATCCTGTCTGTGAAATAATCGGCTCTCATTTTTAAAGAATATTCATTTTTATTGCTTTACGCGCGGTAATGTATAGACTCATCAAAACAAAACTTTGAAGAAAATAGCGAATAAACATTCTCAAGAACTTTTATTTCCGCTCGGTTCGCCTTATTTTGTTTGGGGGTGGGGTGGGGGGAGCTTGCCCCCTTCCATGCTCCCCGTTATTTATGCTACTGATCCACTTTACATTCCTGCTGCAAGTTGAAATAATCCATGTTTTTTTTTCGTGTTTTACGAAGAACGGCAATGAAGCACACTTTGCTGAAGTCATAATTTTTCCAGTTGGCCAACTTTTGTTTCAAGTTACATGTCCTTCACTTATTTCGAAAGTATAAATTTATATATAGTAACACAGCTCTAACACTAACATGTAACAGCAATGATAGGGTCCGAATATCTGACCGGCAGCGGCGTAAGTTGTGTTTAATTTGGCTGTGGGCGGCGGTCAGGTTGTGCCGTGGCGCACACCTCAAGTCCGAACGAAATCTTTCTCAAATCGACGGTGGCGCCGACCTTGCTCCTGGCGGCAGTGATTTCGCACGGACCGGCGCAGAAGCTAAAGTTCACACTCTGGTGTAACAATATAATCTATCTAACTCTATGGCCACACTAAAAGTAGTAACTTAATGTGGACCCGTGTAACCAAGTTGTTGATACGCCATATAAATATACGTTATGCAGAAATGTCTTCTCCATGTCACATTGCGCTTGATTTCATCAGGAAAAAGTGAATGCTTCATCGGCTCCTGATTTCATGAAGTAACGTTATCGGGCTTGAGTGAAAAGGGAAAAAAATATGATGTCGGAGGAAACAATGCTGCATCGATTACTATGACTGCTATCAGGAGCCTATAGAAAACAACTAGGAACATGTGTGGCTGGTCTGTTAGGAGTGCTTAATTTAGTACGATGTGCTAACTGTGTAATATGATCGTTCCGAAACATATACGTATTCACATTGGAGCAAAACCTTTCGAATGCACTGTTTGCAGTAGAACCTTTAAAATCAAAGGTGCCTTAACGCGGCATTCCCGTTACTACTGTGGAGCAAAGCAGCTTAAATGGTCAGTGCGCGACATATCTTCCAATACAAAGACAGATAGTCAGATACAGATTATCTGAGCACAGCCCCACACACTTGGCTGTGAAACCATTTACCTGTGATAACTGTGGTACTACGTTCAAGGTCAAAAGTGCCTTGACAAGACACACACATCAGCACGGTAAAGAAAAACCGTTCAAATGTGCAGTCTGTGATAAAGTGTTTGGGGACAAAAATGCTATCAACACCCACAACCCCTAACTTTGTAGTAAGAAACCATTTGAGGATGACAGCATTGGTGAGGCCCTCTGTGCCCGTTCAGGCAACCATCAGGTGCCTCGTAGTGTTAAACAGTTGGAATGTGAGGTATGTGGTACGGCATTAGCTCTCACTGATGCACCGCCATGTGCTCACAACGAAGGAAAACCTCCTGAATGTGGGACAAGCGTTACAACCTTAGCCATCCATGATGCTGTTGGTGACCATTCATGTGTTCCAGACAGTAATAAGGCTATTCAAAGCAATGAATGTAGTAAGGCTGTCAGCAGTAATTGTGCCCTTTCAAATTCCAGCTTGACGCACAGTAGAGATACTCCATTTAATTGTAATGAAGGTGTATTACCCCTAGCCCCCAACGTCGCTTTCTCTGACCACATTACAGTCCAAGAGGATAGCAAAGGCTTTGACTGTGCCAATCGTGGCAGTACAAACACCCCCGGTCCCAGCCAGGTTATCGGTGAAATCATACTATTCGAATGTGAGGAATGTGGCATGGACTTTGTCTCCAAAGAAACATTCTTGGACCACACTAGGGTTCACGGTGGGATAAAAGCTATTGAATGCAACGAATGTAGTAAAACATTTTGTAGTATTTATGCCATTTAGAAACGATCAAATGAAACGTAATAAATGTCACACATTTGATGACCATAATGACCCCAGTCAGTTACATTATGGTGATAAACAATACTTATGTGATAAATGTGGCATTGTGTTTGCACACATCGAAGCTCTTTTGGACCACTTACGTGTTCATAGCGAAGATAAACCATTTGAATATGAAAAATGTGGTAAAACCCTTGCCACTAATGAAGTTTTCTCTGAACGCATAACGGAACACGTACAGTACAGCGAATCGACAGATTTTCTGATTTCTAGGCCTACCCAGAAGATGGAGGGAATGGCGAGTTTAACGGCTCCTCGTACTGATGTGGCAGTCCAACCAAATCATGAGAATTTCCCCCAACTGGTTAATTATGACATGCTTACCTCATTGCCAGAAAATGTGCCAGATCCGAACCGTATTACCATACTAACGCTTACCCCAGAAACTGAGGTCGCTAATAGCAATGGATCTCTCTCTAATAACAATGAAACTCTCTCTGATTTCATTAATCTTCATCGAGTGAACGTGGATACTTGATCAGATGTACCTGTTAGGGACCCCGTTAGTAACCTAGATTTATGCAACAAACTTGATACACTCGTAAATGCTATATCAGGTTCTCTATTGGGTAACCCTCTTTTGACTCCTTCAAAGAGACAATACTCGTGTGTCTCTCAACCTTCGAGGCTCGAATGGAAAGTCTGGTTTGGAAGCAAACAAAAATGATAATGGACAGTTGCAGCAAGGTTACCAAATCGCAAGAACTCTTCTAGAGCTTTTTCAGACCAGTACCATGACCCCACCTATTAAACCTGACATTTCATCCAACCAAGTGGTAGTAACTACCATCCTTTCGAGTTCTGACACCAGAGGTATCAGGTGGTATCGGCTCATGTAGACAACGTACAGAAAACTAGCACCAGTACATACAAATCCCCCGTAGATAGCCTAATTGGACCATCCATAAACAACTATAACATTTCATTCCAAAGAAAGAACAACGGCAGCCGTGACCCTTCATACATGAATAATTTTAGCAGATCTTTTAAAGGAAACACTAATATAAATCATTCACCATCGCATATTAGGTTTTTGGATAAAATTAATCCAACAGCCCCCAAACAAACCCTTTATGAAGGTAAATCACCCATCCTCAGACACTACCACAAATAAAATAAAATCCTTGAAATCTTCTGTTAATGCAATTCCTCAATCTTCCTCTTCAGCTAAACAAACCGGCCTTTCTATCTCTAGCCAATCCACCATTATTGGTGACTCTCAGGTCCGGCACGTAAAAATGTCTTCAAAGTACTTGCTTAACTCACGCACTTACTGTTTCCCTGGAGCCCGCATCGAACACATTGCAACTTTTGTACCTGAAATTTTGGCTTCACACACTGATATTTTTCATGTGGTTTTGTGTGTTGGTACAAACTATATTGGGTTGGATACTCCACAAGAAATGGCATCACGTCTAGCACATATCACCAAATGCATCAAGTTAGTTAGACCAGAGAATGACAAAGGTGTAGTGGCCCTATTCCCACAGTGGTTATTCAAAGTGCATGGAATTCTTTGGAACCATATGGTATCATGTAACGGTCACATTATGGCCCTATGAGTAGAAGGATTTAACTACTACGACGGACTGCTTATGAAAACCATTGTATTCTATTGTTATCGAAGCCAGGGCCCCCAAAACATACCTACTACAATACTGGGTCTGCCTTCATCGAAGCCAGGGCTCACACAAACAGACCTACTACAATATTGGGTCTGCCTTCAACGAGACCTACGAAAACCTTTTCGAAAAGTAAATAGTAGACGATACCTGCGTAGGGGGCTGTGTTATCGTAAATGAAAATTTTTTTTTTTTTTACCGGTCGTTGTACTGCCACGCAGAGGCAGTCCGAACAGAGAAATGTTTATTCGTCTTCGGAAACTTTCCCCATGAGTTTATCGATGCTCGCAAAGTGTTTGTAGAGCTCGGACCATTCCGTAAACGAAAGTTGTAACAAAGTAACCACCGCCGTTGTTTTAGGGTCGTATTCCACAAAGTGCACTTGCGTGTCGTCATTCGTAAATCGTACTCTGATTCTTTTCTCCTCTCCGACACGCAGCGCTTTCATTTTAAAATCCAACAAGAATTTCATTTTGTTTCGGCTGTCGAGTTTGGACAGTTCCAACATTATTGCCAACATATGTTTTTCGTGTACAGTCAGCTCCAATTGCTCGATTAACACTTCTCAGGCTATTTCAATGAACGGCTCGAAGACCTGTTTCGAAGTGGGATCCGTAATGCTTTTCCATAGACCCTCGTCCGTGCTTTCCCAACCTTTCCAGGCGAACCTATTTTCTTCTTCGTCCTTGGACTGCAATTTCTCCCTCCACTGATTGAGTACAGATCTGTTGATCTTTTCACCCAGTCGGTATAGGTAGGTCCATTCCAACGAGTTGAGTCTCAACTCTGTGGTAAGCCCTGCCTGTTTGTTAAAAACGAGAGTCGGTCCGCTTTCAATCGTAACATTGAGGTATTTACTCAACATAAAATAACCGCTAGTGGCATCCATGATGAGAATGTATCGTAGAGTTTGTTCTTTAATAAAAAAATATTTTATTCAACAAACATTATTACAAGCAACAAATCACCGAGCCATTCGTTTCGTTTTCTCTCTTCGCTCTCTTTGAGCCAACCTTCTTTTTTCTCTTCTTCAGTCATTCTCGCACTTCGGTCTTTTTCCGCAGCTTGTTTTTTCTTTTTCTGGATAGAAGTTAGTGTGGCGTGCCTATCCCTATCTAACCGTCTTCGTTTATCCCGGGCTCTCTTCTTCCACTCTTCTGGATTTTGCACTTTCAACTGCCTACTCTCCCTCATCCGCAATCTCCTCATCTCGGCTTCTCGAACCTCGACATTTTCAACTTCTTTCATCCTTTGTTCCACTTCATCCCCGTTCCACGGAGTTTCCGCCTCTTCATCGCTGATTACACCGTCGGACATCCCTGTCCACACTCCGTCATCGTCTAAAGACTCCATGATCAAATTATTAAGATAGCCATCCACATCGTATTCATCATGGGAATAAATATATTTGCTGCCACGATGTCCGATTGCAAAAGTTTCTACTTCGTTTACGAGGAATCTCTTGTCGTCGTAGGCTGACAGTAGGGAATTATTCACCACGGTCGTGGCCAGCTGGTGATGGCTGTCACTGGCGATCTTGTACCAACTCCCTCTTTGTTCCCGATTCGAATGGAGAGTCGCCCTATAATCTTCGTGGCTTAAGTGATTCTCCACGAATCTCTTGGAAATTCCCTTCGCTTTTTTCGTTTTGCTTTGGGAGGTCACGAGCGAATACATCTTGCTACTCAACCCCACAAACTCTTTTATCGGGACTCCCTTCGTGGCATCTTTCATCTTTCCCAACACTTGCTTGTTGACGTTGCAGAACAGTGGGTGTTGAGGATCATAGTTGCTAGTGTCGAATCTAGTCATGTTTTTAGCCATGTCCGCGTACGCGTCCGCGGTTTCGATGCAATAGCACAGTGAGTCCGTGTCTGTGAACAGCAGTTTTGCTCGATCTCCATATTGGGGACGTATGTATCGGTAGTGAAATTCGTAGAGAAGGAGTTTGGACAACTCTAGTATGGCGAACCCCGAGTAGGTGGGAAGATCGCACGTCACCTTGCGTACTTTCGAGTTGATCTGAACCAGTTTTTCGTGCAATATCCGAAACGAATCGGCGTTGGGTTGGGTGGAATATTTGATGGCTCGCTCGCTGTCGGTGCATAGCTTGACTTTCAGTCTTTTCTGTTTCTGTTCAATCGTCTTCACAAACACCGAATTAGGACACAACTTGTGAAATTCCCCTTCAGACACCGTCTTCGATTCCTTTCGTTTTGCCGTATGAAAATCTATGTATTGTTTCAACCAGGGCTTCTGATTGAAACTCCGCACCCTCCAGACGCGACGAAGGACCAAGCCGTGTTCGAGGTAGAATTTTAGATTACGGTAGTGAATTACGTACCGCGTCTTACTAGTAGGTTGGCCACTAGCTTCACGACAGGTTTCACTGGTTTTCCTCGCAACAAAAATTTCGAATAGTCTGAAACTAATTCTTATCTTATTTCAAATTTTTCAGGAGCAAGCGGGTAGTCGTTGTGGAGCTCGTGAAGTTTGTTCGGGTAGTACAGATCTACTTCCAGAATGTATCCTACCGACGACGTGTCTGCTATCTTAGTCACGTCGAAAGCTCGAATCTCATCTTTAGTCAAATACCTAAAGCCGTTGTAAGGCAGCAGCCGGCTCATGGCCCAGCCGTAAGCGCTATTGAGGTCCCAATCGATGATGTACTTGTTAGGTTTTGTTGAATCATGCGTTTCGGGAATGTAAGGGTTGTTAGCTTTCGCGAACCTTCGACTAATGAAGCTAACTCCACCCCGTATTCCCGACAAGATGAAGTTATGTTTGCTAGCGTGAGTAAATAATTCCAGTTCGGCCTTGGTCATCTTTAAAGCTGCCGCCCAACTAAACCCTGGGGTGGAGACGTAATAGCACGGACCTATGTCGTGGTCTCGCAAGCAGATCATGCGGAATTCTTCGAAAATGTCTGCCAAAAGCAGACAGTCGGTTAGCTGATACATTTCGTGGTAAGAGGAAAACGTTTTGATTTTCAGCATACTCCAAATCTTTTTGGCGTGATCGTATTGTTCGTCAGTTAGGACTTCTTCTTTGAGTTTGGAATAAAAGTCTTCTTTCGGTGGTGAAGACTGCTATTCGAACACTCATGTTGGAAACGTGTTCGTATGGGTAGTAACCCTTACGGATTAACAGATCCACGGCAGTCTCTTCCTGGACGTCGGGAAGGAACCATTTGTCCTTCGAACCAGCTTTCAAGAACAGCTTCACCGTCCTAAACTCGTAATCTCGTTTATGTCTCTCCGCCAGAGTTTTCAGCGAAGAGGAGTGAAAATTATAGCTGTCTACGAACTTGAGCCGAATGTACCTTTTCTTTTTTTTCTTTTCATCCCTTCCCGTTTCAATGGTGATGGTCATGCTCATGAACCTCTCCGTATTTCTCGCGAGGACTTCTACTTTTTTCGGAAACTTGTGCACCGCTCTTACCAGTAGATGCATATCGTAAGCTTCGAGGCAGTGAAATACCACGGGGATCGTGGTGCGCTCTCGGGCATTCAGATTACAACTCGAGTGAGAAGCTCCTCTGTACTGGCCGGTAACGTGGCAGTGATCCCTGACTTTGTCGTCTTTTGAACCGAATGGCTTTTTGCAGTAGATGCAGTCTACAGCGTGGTTAAAATTAGCCTCTTGGACCGGAGTGAGGCATAGTGGTTGGACTCTTTTTAATGTTTCGTCGTACTCGCGCGCTTCAATCGCCAACTGTTCGAGGAATTCTTCAACGGCATCCTCTCCCAGGTAATAATCAGCTTTTTGAAAGTTTCCAGACCCCACCAAGACGTAGCCGAAGCTGCAAGGTTGATGGTGGTTGATTTTCTTCCCGGAGCTGTTAGAGGAAGGAACGGGTTTCAGAAGGCACTCGAAATCGGCGTATATGATTTTGGGGTGCATATTTCTTCTATCGAAAGCTTCAAACTTCAAAATGTTTTCGCCCGGTTTTAAGAATTTGAGCGCTTGAGGAAATTTGTCGACTCATCGGTAATTAAAAGAAGATTCAAGGGTTGGCCTTTAAAATTCGTGCTCACACGAAGGGGATGCAAGCCGTTCTCTTTGGTATAAGCAATCACATTGATTGATAAATCTTTGTTGACCATCTCGAATGCGTCAATGTGATCCAGCCGCGTTGGAAAGTCCAGCATCGAACAATCTACCGTTCTCACGTATACTTCGTATTCTTTCGGATTCACCGTGTTTAATTTGTGTTTGGCAGCCAGAATTGAATACAAGAAGCACTTGTGGTCTGTGAAATTTTGAACATTGACTACACACTTCCACTTCTTTTTTAATTTTCCGGGCAGAGGAATGTAAGAGCCCGGTCTAAGCAGGTCGATTTTTGCGCTCGGATTGTGATTTTGTAGGGGCGATTTATCACCCAACCACTCCCTCTTTCGGAGAATTCGTCGATGGAACGTTGGATTTTAGCATAAGCTGCGTCTAGTAACTTGGGAATATCCAATGGATTATAGATTGGGGAGTAGCGGGACTGAAATCCAGTTGGTATTTCTTGGTCATTTCGAACGAAACTCACTCCTAAACCAATTTGAGCTCTGCAGGTCACTAATTGCCGGAAACATTCATACAGTAGAGCTTCTATACCTCTTCGCATCAACATTAAAAGGTACAACGGGTCTACAGCTTGCACAGCTTTCTTGTACTTTCTGTTTTCGAGTCCTTGCTCACAGAGGATGGGATTGTCTGTACAGCCCGACTCCCTCTCGAAGCAATCGCACTCGGGTGAGTAACTATTCCTGTGTGTCTCTACGAGGTGTTGTATCAATCTTTCTCGGGTAGGATACGTTTGAGCGCAGAAAACGCAGGTAAAGTTTGTTTTTTCCATCGCTCCAACTGAATGGTTCTGTTTAATAATATAAATAACATGAAAAGTAATAATTTCAACGTCCTGGTCTCAGTTTAATAATATAAATAAAAAGAGAAAAAATTTGGTATTTCTGTTGTTATTTTCCTAGAACAACTGGCTTTTCGTCGAGCCAACTGTCGAAGCGCTCGTCGTAGCCTTTCCACCTGACGAGGTAACGAGTTTTCCCTCCCACTTTTTTAGTCTTCAGGATCTCTTCGACTAAAAACAGATCCGGCACGTTAGTTTTCTGCAACTCTTGCTCGTAAAAAGTGCTTTCGATTTTATTACCCAGTTAGTCGACCAACCTGTAGCAAGTCGGTCGAGTTTTTCTGACTTCACTCACCTCGAACAGTTCGTTGGTAAAGTTTTGCAAATATCCCTTGTCGAATACAGATTTTGTCGTTGTCACTCTTACTAAATCCCCGACTTTGAAACTATTCTTCTACTTTTTGGAAGGGCTCTTTTTCAGCAATATGTTTCTGATCTCCGGTTCATCGCGTTTAGTTACTTCGGATGGTTCCATTTTAATGGTAGAATGAACTCTGTCGTTGTGATCTTTGACAATTTCATCTATAATGTCTAGCCACTTGTGGTTACCTCGCAGAGTGAACCGTTTCCACATGTTCAACTTCAATGTGCAATTTAGGCGTTCTACTACGCTCGCCTTGAGTTCTGACTTGGTCGAATAGTGGTTTATTTTGTGGCGTTTCATTAGTGCTGCGAAATCTTTATTATAGTATTCCTTGCTTTCGTCGCTTTGTAGGCTTTTAAGTGGATTAGACATCAAGTTTAATATCTCGTTAAAAGCGCCAGTGACATCCGCGGCGTTCTTTGATTTCACAGGGACGGCCCAAGCGTATTTAGAGAATACATCGATGGCAGTCAGCAAGTATTTGTAATTTTCGTTTTGTTCCGCGTAAGGTATCACCTCCACCAGGTCCGCTTGAACTAAATCACCTATCCCGTAGCTAATAACGCACCTTCTCGGAAAGTTTTGCCTAGCTGGCTTGTGTAGCTCCTCCACTAAAGTTTCCATTTGATCTTTTTTTTTAATTCCCATTCCCAACTTTACTTTGGTTTTCATAGCTGCGGCTACGGCAGCTGCTGCAAACTTCTCTTTCAGACCAGTTTTGCTAGATTTTGCTACTTTTATTGCATCGGAGGCCAACTTTCTATCAGCTTCGTGCCTTCGTTCCAAGTCTGGTTTGGCAGAGTATTCGATGTCGTGCTGTTTGCAGGCCTCATCCAGAGAATTGATGGCAGGGTCGCCTCTGTTCAGTCTCTTGTTCAGTTTTGTTCCCGGATCGCAATAGTTGTATCCCGGAATGTGAAGTTCCATCGGCAACTTGTCTATCGCGCTGTTGAACAATCCAGAGCCTCTGCTCTTCTGAAACTGTGCTTTCCTCGTGCCGCACACTTTACACTCGCCCTTAAGCAGTTGTCGATAATTCTTATTCACAACGTGCCTGACCTTTTTACTGGCTGTAACTCTTTTGCATTTGAGGCAGTACATCTCTGTTTATTTATAAAACGAGAATGAAAAGGTATTTTAGATACTAGTTTTGCAGAGAATTTATCAAAATACCATTGTTTTTCTTAAAGCAGCTGAAAGATGAAAGTGTTAAATGATGACATAGCCGATGTCAATAAGCAACCATCGACTGGTAATTTACTGAATTTTCCAGAGGACGTAAGGTGCATCATTTGCGGCCCTGCCGGTTGTGGAAAGACCAATTTAGTTATAAATTTCATTTGCAATCCAGGTTGGTTGAATTATGACAGCCTACGCGTGTACTCCAAGTCTTTATTTCAAAACAAATACTTCCATCTCAGGAGAGCTTTCGAGGAAATATGTCCGGGCGTAGCTACCTTTTGTTCCAACAACGAAGATATCCCACCACCAGAAGAACTGCCATGTGACAAAACGGTAATTTTATTGGACGATTTCATGATTGAGAAACAAGACAGAATCGAACGCTATTTTGCCTACGGCAGGCACGCGGACGCCTCGATCTTTTATTTATGTCAGACTTACAGCAGGATACCCAAGATAGTTATTCGAGATAATTCCACATTATAATTCTCTTCAGGCTAGACGAAGCAAACCTCAAACATGTCTTCAATAACCACGTTAGTAGTGACATGATTTTCGACGAGTTTCGTAGCATGTGTGGTGAGGTTTGGAGCTCTGTTCCGTACGGATTCCTACTCATCGATAAAACTAAACCCTTGGATCGAAGGTATAGAAGAATGCTCGACTAACAACGACGTGTCTGCCGAAGGTTTTTGTTGACGTTAACGTACGTCTAGGTTTTTGTTGACATTAACGTTTGTTGACTTAAACATTATTTTATAAATTACTAAACCCTACTAAAACTAAAAATAAGTGAAGCAAACCCCAGAAAGAGGTCGATCAGTACGAGGCTCTAAAAATGCAGCGTGTGCCGTAGAGGTTCGATCGCGAGCGTAAAAGTACCGTACACTTTTCATTTGTTGTGCCAGGAACTCGTGTATTGAACATACGTCCGCAAATTGTCTTGTAGATAGTTATTTCCTCGCGTAAACTTGTCTCATAACAAAAATTTTGAGAAAATGAGCCAAAACAAAACATTTTTACGAATCCAGTACCTAATCAGCCCCTCCGTTGGAACAAATACATGCAAATGAGAAATCCAACCAAATCAAAGTTGAGACCAAGGAAAAGTTGAAATAAATCTGTTCAAGTCATGTCTACTAAAACTAAAGATAAGAGAAGCAAACCCCAGAAAGCGGTCGATCAGTACAAGGATTAAAAAAGCGTCTGAAACAAAAATTTCAAAATATAAAACTGGAAAAGCAGACAGAATCTGAACATTTACAAAAGATATTCAAACCAGTAGTTGATCCTATAGTAGACCAGACTAAAATGCAGATGCTACAGGGAAGCGAGGAATCGGCTCAGCGTCAACGACAAATCAAAGAACTGTTGGCTCTAGAGGCTGGACAGAAGAAACAAGAAAAATATCATGGGAAACGGTTAGAGCATATTCAGAAAGCTTTGGAAGCGGCAACGGGCCGCGTCGATACTGAAGACAAGAATATAGACAGTGACGATGGCGAGATACAGTTTCGCGCAGGTGCCAGGAGACGACTCTCCAGTTCCATGGGTGCATTACTGACGCGCCCTCCGACATGTCACTTGCCCTCACGCCAGGGGCTCGTAGGAGACAAATGGAAGAGGCCTCTTTACTCGGCGATTCTGCAGTCAGACTCGGTCCGCTAGCTACCAAGTATCTAAGCATGTCTGCCACTCGAGAGACTCTGACCGACCCCACTTTTGGCATTCAATACGACCCGGAGGCTAAACGTTACATGATTGGTACAATGGAGGTACAATTTCAAGACGAAGACTTGATCGTGGGAGGAAAAAAGTACGAAGGGACGGACGATTTGTGGCAGTTGGTTATGTTAAAAAAACCCTTCGAAGCCACCGGATGGAGATGCTAGCCTTTTGAAATACCACGATATTCTGAAGAGGAGTAAAGCCATATATCACAACAACGATGACAGTACGAAAAGACTAAAGTCCAGCGCCGGCTTCAAGTACACGACTTTTATAAAACCTGTTTGGGGCAGACCTGCCGAGGTTGTAGGGAAAGGATACCGGTTCTATAGAGATACAAATGACTTATGCGAAAGACTGAAGCTCCTCAGAGCCTCTACAGAGGCTGGCAATAATTCTCTGGACGAAGAATTCGTGCACATTTTCACAGAAATGCGGAGCAAAGCATTGCTGTCCGATGGAGTGTATCGAAAACTGATCGGTGAATTCGGTAGATGTTAACTAATGTATTAAACTAAAAATATGTCGATCATACTTTCCTCTGAAAAAACTGACTTTGTGACCAGTTTTCCTTCCCCGTTGATATTGGAAGGCGCTCACGAATTGGCTCTACTCAATCTGGAGACTTACAACTCCATTCCTAACGTTATAGAGGACGTGACCGACTCTTTCACTTACAGCACGGACGGCGGTAACACCTGGATTAAAATCGTCGTCTCAGAAGGTTGTTATGAATTAGACGAAATTATAAACAACATTTACAGAAAATTCAAAAAGAGCAAGCATTGGGACGAGACTAATAACGTTTCCTACGTTCTATTAAATGGCAACGTAAACACTCTAAAGTGCGAACTAACTATTACTGACAGGGGATATAAGGTTGATTTCTGAACCGTCCAGTATCGGAAAGATTTTTGGTTTCGAAGCTAAGACTTACGAATTTGGGGAATACATCGGACCAAACACTGTCAACATAATAAATGTAAATAGCATACTGGTACATTGCGACTTGGTTTCGGGTTCTTACGTGAACGGTTTATCACAACCGACTCTCTACTCGTTTTTCCCCTACGTCTCCCCGGGATATAAATTGGTTTCTTCGCCTCACAATCTGATATATCTGCCCGTTACTAAAAACGTGGTTTACTCTATTAGAATTTGGTTGACCGACCAGGCCAACAGACCTGTTAATTTGAGAGGTGAGACATTAACGATGAGACTACACTTACGAAAAGAATAAAAAACCTAAAATGTTGAAATTTAATAAGAATATTATTAAACCGAGTGTTCCCAGTCTACCTTTAGCTAAAGAACCAATAGTCCACAACCAATTGGGAGGCTCTTATAAGAGAGAAACATTGCCACGAGCGAAAGGGGGGAACAACGAGACTTTCAGAGCTAGAAGGCGACAATTTCTGAGTCCTGAAAACGTCAAATTCATAGACAGTCTCATCAGTGCCTAAAGATGGAGAGCAATGAGGAATATCTGAACCTTACAGAACCATTCATACTGGACGAATCAGTCGTCAGTTACAATTATCACGAGTACGGGCAAATAGTGGGTACGAATGTGAATACTCCCAACAGCGAAATCAGAATTACGGTTCAGAACCAAGATTTATTCACCCACCCGCACAAAAGCTACATTCACGTGAAAGGTGTTCTTGTCAAGAGTTCCGACAGTTCGGCACACGCCGTGACAGATAAAAATGCTTTGGTGAATAACGCCGCCGCATATTTATTTAGCATGATACAATATAAAATAGGTGACAAGACAGTCGACCAATTAAATATGCCCGGTTTTGCAAGCACCGTTAAAGGCTTAGTAAGTTACTCTCCGGAGCAGCAGGCGGAATTGATCAATAGAGGATGGATTTTGGACTCCCATAATGCATCTTCAACAGACGATACTACGAATTTGATTCTGAAACACAAAAGAGACGTGCTCTTTGCCCGCAACCCGAAAGGCAGTTTTTCCTTCGCCGTGCCATTGTCCCACTTACTGGGCTTTTGCGAAGACTATACGAAAATTTTATATGCTTGTCAACAAACGCTGGTGCTTATTCGATCATCGGACGATAATGCTATATTCAGAGCATCGGGGTTGATGCCGGCAAGATAGTCTTAGAACAAATAACTTGGTTACTCGTGCACGTGACTCCCTCCGATGGTCAAAAAAACAAACTGTACGCCATGGTGTATTCTGGCATCAGCGTCCCCCTCGCATTCAGACACTGGTACGCTGATCAGTTAGACCTTCCCACCTCGACAAGCTGCGCTTGGAGATTGATCACCACCAGTTCTGTTGAACGGCCGAGGTGGATAGTAATAGGTTTTCAAACTGCTAGAGACAACGATGCGAAAAAAAATCCGGCAGTCTTCGATCACTGCAACTTTACAGACGTCCACGTAACGCTCAATTCCGAACGTTACCCTTTTCTCGATTTAAATTTAAATTTTCCGCAAGGTACCATTTCTAACTTGTATCAAATGATCGTAGATTTTAGGAAGCAGTACTACGGGTTGGGGTCAGGATCGTCCGGACCAGCTCATGAAGTCAATATGTTCTCGAAGAATTATCCTTTGGTTGCACTGGACGTTTCAAAGCAGTCTGAAAGATTGTCATCGTCAGTTATAGATTAGCAAGTAAAAATGCACTTTGGAACCGCCGTCCCTTCAAACACGAAAGCTTTAGCTTTGGTCATTAGCGACAGAATAATGTATTTGAAATTGGACAGGAGTAAAGTCGAGGTTTTGGTATGATGCTTGATGCTTTTTTTTTCATAAAGAGTAAAAAATCATGTACAAAAACGTAGCAGTCTCTTTGACTCCCCATCAAAACCAAAAAATGTTAAAACACGTCAAAGCTGGCAAAGTTCCTTCTTTCCGCCTTTCCAATTCTCAGCTAAAGAGAGGGAACGTGACGCTTCCACTCACTAAAACGCAACACGGTAAAGTATTGAAGGCTCGCAAGGCAGGTCAAGGACTGAGCTTGAAACTTTCTCGTAATCAAACTGGCGGCATAATTCCTCTCCTACCAGCCCTGGCGGGGTTGAGCGCCATCGGTGGTTTAGCTGGAGCAGCCTCTGGAATCTCCAGAGCCGTCAACTCGGCCAGGAATAACGCCAGGCAGCTGCAAGAGTTGAAACGGCATAACGCCGCCATGGAGGCGCTCGCCATATACAGAAAGAAGGAAGCCGGACTTAAAAAACTTAAAAAAAAGACGTCACAAAAAAGAAAAACTACCAAAAACCCAAACCCTGGACGAGGTTTTTATCTGAAGCACGTGTCCCATTAAACAGGGCTCTGACTAACGTAGATTTAAACAGATATGCCGAAAAATTAGGCGTTACCAATTACAGAGGGACGTTCAGCAAAGACCTCCTTCCTCAACGTCTGCGACAGAATGGAGAGAGTGGCATAGTCAATTTACAAGACTCCTCAGCTCCAGGAAGCCACTGGGTGTGTTATTTCAGTCGAGGGCCCAGCTGCTGTTTTTATTTCGAATCTTTTGGTTTAAAAGCTCTTCTAGAGATCAAAAGATATCTCGGTGGTAACTTCCTATCCAACCACCGACGTATCCAAGATTCTAGAGAGGTACTGTGTGGCCAGTATTGCTTGTACGTAATTCAACGTTTGTTCCAGGGTGAAAACTTTTTTCAAATTATCCATAACTTGAAGGAAAAAATATGAGCTTCGTCGATAAATTTGGTAGCTCTGCAAAACGGATCAAAATGGCATCACATAATGGAGATTTCTTGAGCGGACCAGACACTGATTTTAATGCCAGGCAGAAGAGAATTACCAACCTAGCCCCTCCTATTTCTGACTCAGACGCTGCTACCGTCACATTCGTTAAAAACGCACTTTGTTTCTCCAAAACTGTAGAAGGCAATTTGAGTTTAGCTGGAAACAGAATAGTTGATTTGGGGGCTCCCACCAGTCAAAACGAAGCAGTCACTCTAGGCTACCTGAAATCTGAAATAGGTTTGAGTAAAGATTTCGATGGAAATTTAAGCTTGGCTGACAAGAAATTAGTAAATTTGGGTCAGCCATCCAGTGACAGCGATGCAGCGACCAAGAAATATATAGACAGACAAGTAAATCGGATTAGGAGGGAATTACGTGTTCTGAGGCGCGTCTACTGTTTTCGTTCAAATTTAGAAACGAGAGATAATTTTAAATGGTTGTCAGAAAATGGCCAACAGTACATCACGGCTTCCGAACTCGGTCGGATAACTAAAGTAATAGCCCTTGCCTCACGAATCAATATTCAATTCCAAGTGGGTTTGCAGGTCGGAGCTAATTCGATTAAGACCATTCATAAAATTGCTGGTGAGGCAGCCACCGTGGTCAGCTTTGACAGGACGCCAATAGAACTGCAAATTGGGAACACGATTTTGGTTTCAAATTCAGGAGTCATTCCGACTGAACACCATTTGTTAGAGGTACATTGGGAATTTGAAGGATAAGAGCATAAAAAAAAACAAAAATAAAATTAATACCTCATTATTATTAAAGACCGCAAGTAACCAATATGAGTAACAATAATGTTTTCGCCCTGGGCCCTCACGCCACCGTTCAAGTCACTTCCTTCGGAGAAAATGCTGTCGTCAACTTCACGTCGGGCCAGTCCCAAATTGATTTGAAAGCTCACGAGTGGGAAGTCTTGTTAAAACATCACGATGATTTAAATCAAGAAATTTTGAAACGTAGGGCCAACATAGGTCATTTTGGCAGCGACGATGAAAATGCGGCCTTGGGTGCTATTGAACAGATTCAAAATGGGATTCAGTTGTTCCTAAGTCCATCAACGAAAGCTGTCTTGTTAAATCAATTTAATTCATTGTTAGTCAATGCTCTCAATTCTGTTTCACGCAGTGCGTCTTGGAGAAAATAAAAGACTGAGGATAAAATTTAACGGCGACGCTACTCGACTCGTGTTCTACACTTTCGATTGAACATGATTCCGATAACACAATGTGAAATAAATTTTGCAGAATGGAACTCGTTCCTCCAAAACATCCCAGAAATCATTGAAATTCTTAAGAATCCATTGGACGAAATTCAACAACAGTAAGGCTGTGGCGCTTTGCTGCAGTCCGCAGATTAATAAAACCACAATTTATTTTTGTTCATTGCTTAACACTTTACACCTGTACCCAAATCGGAAAAAAAAAATTGGGAAATTTTAATTTTTGACACGGCAGATCGATAGGGGAGGTCCAAATTCCGAAGAATATTGATTTTGGTGGAATTCTGACCATATTTTGAAAAATTCAAAATGGCCGCCGATATCTAGGAGAAAATGAGAAACTTGGCTAAAATTAATGTTTTCTTTCTTTCTTTTTTGGCTGCAGACTGGCGAGAAAATTATAAACAAGTAAAGACTTGTGATTCAGCCTTATTAATTTTTCGTTTGATTTCATTTGTGACCAATAGATGGCACTCTATGTTCAGTGATAGAAGTTGTTGCTGACAGTTGTTTGATTTGATTTTACTAGTTTAAATTAGTAGATTTTTGGCTACTTTTGATGCCACTGGCAAAAGTTGTGTTGCTTGGCTGGAGGTTTTTGAACTAAGGAGGAACCGCACCAGATACAGATGTGCTGTTTGTGGCGTTTTAAATGGCTTTGCAAAGGCACTTTTCGTTCAACGGAACTCTAAACTTAAATTTTCTGTTGAACGTTAAGTGCCTTTGCAAAGCCATTTAAAATGCCACAAACAGCACAGCTGTATCTCGTGCGGTTCAGAAGTTATTGACCACTGCTTCCCCCTCCCCTCTCATAGGTTTAGGCCTAAAAATGTGACATGCTGGTGTCACTAAAATATATCGCTTTGGCATAGTAATGTGTTGTTTTTGGCAGGGTTCGAAGCATGTGAGAAATTAATCTTCGTGGATTAATTTTTACCCAAAATGCATCCAAAAAAAAAAACTTTATTAGTGGGGGAAAAATAAACAAAGTGTTTTTGTGTATAAAAGCTATTGCATATTTCATACTTACAAATTAGTATTTGTATACTATACTTACAAAATTTTTACAAGTGACCATTGATGGTGCGTTCTTTTCGACAAAAACCACTTCACGTCGACCAGAAGCACTTGGAATTTTTTTTGGGGAAAAGTGTCTTTCTGTCTCTGGCCGGCGAATCGTTGGAAAGTGGAAACCACGCACGTCAATTCTCAAATCGAAGACTAAATTTGAGAATGGATTGAATTGCGTGGTTTTTTAAAGTTTTATACACAAAACCGAAACAATTCTGTGCTGTATGAGTACTAGGAAATTAGCTCACCGGGCCCCAGCAATAATTAGCATTAACGCCGAAGGGCTAAATCCTTTCCTTGCCACAGAAACAAAACGATAGACAAAACACACACATGAAACAAATACCACGTAAGCAATCCGTGTATTTCGTTATAACAAAACAATCTAGCCACTAATTTCATTATAAGTAGATACACGAACGGCCAACAAGGGATTCTGACTAACAATGCATTCAGAGAAGTAAAGGCAATAAGAGCGATATTTGTCTAGGCTAGTAGAAAACATCGCTTCTATTGCGTTTCGTTCAGCAAAATTAGTCAGTGGTAATGGGAGAGGGACAAAAAGAAAGCTGTTGAAGTAACCGGGGAGTAAAGTGACTCGAGAAGTATGAATGCGATTTGCTCGTCAATTCTAAATTCCGGTCGACAGGTCATCACGAAGCAAGCAGAATAGTAAGTGCAATGAACCAATAATCGCAGATAAATGAATAATCGTAGATAAATCAATATCGCAGACGAATAAATAATCACAGATAAATCAATAATCGCAGATGAATGAATAATCGCAGACGAATAAAGAATCGCAGATAAATCAATAATCGCAGACAAACTTAGTAATGGTGTACATTTTACTGTATAGACGGCGGCGATTTTGTATAACGTGGTCTAGTCGACTCAATGAGAACGAGCAGCATTAAATGGTTTGCGAGGTCTCGATAATGTTAATCGCATTATAGCTCAAGAGTATTTACTCACCAGTACTTACCGATTGCAGAGTCAGCCTAAAAATGGATCAATGTACTCCGAGGCTGCTATCGATAGCGGGAAAACGGACATCCTTTGACGTCAATGCAACACTGCAGGCCCACCATCACGCAGGAAACACGACAATGCTAGGAAAAACGCAACTTGGCCTGTTAGCAATTTATTCCACGCTTTATTTAACTTTTGCACCATAAATACCTTTCCTCATTGTGTCGCATGCAATACCGGCATTGATGTCACGCTCCAATTGACTCGAGTCAGAAATTTCATTGTGAACAGTTTGTCGTTATTTCATTTACTAGCAGGATATTCGTATAAAGAGCATCCTTCAGTCGTCTATGTATGGTTTCATGATCTGAGCGTTTGTAGTTGCCTTCGTTTTTTTTTTTTTTTAAATTGTATTTTTATAGCCGACGAAATATGCATTACCTGTTTTATAGCAGTTTCACTCCTTTTTGAGCATTAATGACAATTTTTTAAAGGAAAAATAAATCTAGTAAAGGGAGAATCAAAGCAGAATAAACGATTCGGACTGCCTCTGCGTGGCAGTACAACGACCGGTAAAAAAAAAAAATTTTTCATTCACGATAACACAGCCCCCTATGCAGGTATCGTCTACTATTTACTTTTCGAAAAGGTTTTCGTAGGTCTCGTTGAAGGCAGACCCAATATTGTAGTAGGTCTGTTTGTGTGAGCCCTGGCTTCGATGAAGGCAGACCCAGTATTGTAGGTCTGTTTTGGGGGCCCTGGCTTCGATAACAATAGAATACAATGGTTTTCATAGGCAGTCCGTCGTAGTAGTTAAATCCTTCTATTCCTATGCAAGTCCGAAGGTGTTAAGTTCATTTCTATTTGGAATGCCATTACTGCACGTAGAAGCTTGTTGGCGGCTGATATGCTCATCTCTCGGCGTCTGGTAAGAACTGTCTTGTTGGAGCTATTATGCAGGCCTTCTAGTGGGCGGACTCTGACCTTCTAGTCTGTGAAAGTCCGGAAAGCTGATCAGTTATAATGGGTGTAATGTTCGTCAAAATGTGTGTATTGGTGTCCCTTCTCGTGTGCATTTGTCTTTAGCTGGTGATTTTCTGCAAGTTTGTCGAAATGTTCACATTCGTAACCTTAATTGTCATTGTTTTAATGCTTAGAGTCTATGTAACAAGGTAGCAGAGTTTGCTTTTGAACTTGGTCAGGGATCTTATGATCTTGTTATTGTTACAGAAACTTGGTTAAGTGACTCCATTACTGATGCTATGCTAATGGGTCGCTTACCTTATGTCTTAGTGAGGCGTGACCGGGGGTACAGGGGTGGTGGCATCATGTTGGCTTTCAAACAGGATATCAATTATACAATTACCAACACAGCTACTGACATAGAGGCTATGTGCATCCCCTTAATTGATTCTAACATAAATTTGCTAATAGCTTATGTACCAGATGGGTACAATGCATCCCTGGTCATGTCAATGTGCTCTTATATCAGAAAAAAATATACAATGCAGCAATACTAACTTAATAGTTGGGGATTTTAACCGGTCTTCTATCAATTGGGCATCCTTTACAGCCTCTGATGCAACTCACCGAATTTTTCTAGACCTTAATTCTGAGTTGGGCCTTTCCCAATTAGTTATGGAGCTTACCAGACGCGAGCCATTCTTGACCTTATTCTGGTAAATACCGATCGTACAGTTTTCGATGTTATGGTGGGGGATCATTTTGGGTGTAGCGATCACAACATGCTCCTCTTTAAAATACAATCAAATATCAGTGGATACCTTTCCAAAAAACATACACTGCATTATAAACACCACATAAATTTTGACTCTCTACGATCCAATTTATGTTGCATTAACTGGCAATCGCTCAAAACGCTTGATGTACATAAGGCATGGAGTCACTTTCACGCCATCCTCCAAGATGCTGTCGCCCGTTGTACCAATTTCATTCCATTGCACAACCGACTTTCAAAAACTCCAGCTGTTCTCCAAAAATTAAGAAGAAAAAAACTTAAAAGTTGGCGTGCACATCGTAAAAACCCTAACAACGAAACTAAAAACAAATATTCAGATTGCCGTATTGCGTATACAGCCATGGTAAACAGACTGGCGCAAGCTGAGGAAACAAAGGTAATTAAAGGTGGTTCGTTGTCGGCCCTTTTTAAATTCGTAAAACAGAAAACACATAACTTCCGTCCTATCCCCCCTTTAAAAATTAACAACTTACTGTTGCTTAGTGAAACAGAAAAAGCAAATGCACTAATTTGCACGTTTTCGTCTAATTTCATATCTGATAACGGGATATTACCGCCATTTTCTGAAGCCAGCGAAAAGGTTCACTCCACTGATGTGGTGTTTACTCCCTCGGCTGTCTACAAAATAATTAAAAGTGTAAAGTCTAGTAATTCTATTGGCCCTGATGGTTTCTCTGCCTCATTCTATAAACAGATTGCCAGTGAAATCTCTCTACCACTTTCCATTATTTTCAGTCTGTCTTTCACCAAGGGGGCTTTGCCTATTGTGTGGAAATTCGCTCGAGTAATCCCCATTTTCAAAAACGGGAATGCCTCGGACCCCAAAAACTACCGACCGATTGCACTAACCTGTGTGCCATGCAAGGTTATGGAGCGCATTATCAGAAACCACATCGTCTCTTTTCTGGATAAACACGCTGCACTTTCCAATGACCAATTTGGGTTCGTCCCATGGCGTTCTACAACATTACAATTGCTTTCTGAGCTCGAGGATTGGATATCGTCAAAGGTATTCCAACAGATGTTGTTTTCATTGACTTTGCTAAGGCATTCGAATCAGTTGTTCACTCTAAATTAATTGCTAAAACATGTGGGTATATCGAGTAGTGTACTAAATTGGATTAAGGATTTTCTTTTCAATCGCACTCATCAAGTTATAATAGGATCTACTGCGTCAGACCTGATGCCCCAAAAAGCGGTGTCCCCCAAGGTTCTATTCTAGGACAGGTCTTGTTCATAATGTATATCAATGATCTTACATGTACGTCATCTGAGTGTACCTTGACCAAGTATGCTGATGATATTGAAACGTACACCCTGCTACGATGCCACAGGAACATCAACTTCTAAAAAATGAGTTATTAAATATATCTAACTGGTCCTCATTATGGCAACGTCCTATTGCAGCACATAAATGCGAGGTGCTATACATTGGAAAATCTAACGTACAATTCCCGTATTCGTTAATGAATACTTACATAGAACCCAAACCCTTTTTAAAAACTCTTGGTGTTTGGCTTACTCCAGACCTTAAATTCTCTCACCACATTCAGCAAATTGTTAATTCAGCAAATAAGCGCTCTGCAATGATACGTTGTTTCACTTCTGGGGATGTACACCTTTGGGCATAAAAAATGATCGCACTGTATCGAGGTTCAAGTAGCCCAACAACAATGCAAACTTTTTCATTGTTGTAAATAAGAACACACGTCACTGAAGGAGGAAGGAATTCTCCATTATTGATGCCAAAGAGTGGCATTGTTGAATGGCATTGTTTAAAGCCCCAGTATAACGAAAACGATCATTTTTTATTCCCAAAGGTGTACTTATCCTCATTTGGGCATTTAAGGTTGACCATTGTTGGAGTATGCAATGTTATCAATGTGAACTCTGTGGCTTTGTTCAAAAGCAGGCTCCGCAGCCTTGACCTTACAAAATATTTGACCAGATTTTAAATTTTATTCTTTTAATGCTGTAGGCTGGGTGTCAGTGGCGAAAGCCCTTCCTTTGACCTGTTTTGCATTCTACTGCAAACAAATGTACTAAATAAATAAAAAAAAATAAATAAATAGTCACAAAAAGGCACACGAAAATGCAAGGAATCAGTACAAAAATGAAAGAAGTAGGGAGGAGCGACCAAGAGGGGAGGGAGGAATTTTGGTGGGGGGGGGAGGGGGGAATACGTGGAGGGAGAGGCCAACTACACATTCAAACCTACTACAGGGCTTTAAAAGACACAAAAATGTACAGTCAGATTCAGTGCCAAAAAAAAAGGACCAGATGTGAAAGACGCCATCTGCTCCCATGGAAATGAATGAAGGACGGTGAACTGAATCGCAGGATACATGGATTCAGTGAGCGAAGCCACCTTAGCGTAATTATTTAAATTACACATTTCACTATTATGGGGCAGCTGTACTCCTACATTCTCCTGTCTTCACTGGCAGCATTTTCCAACGCACAGAAAAATAGCATTACAAATGATTGCAATATTTTTAGTTAATGGCTCCCCAAATGGCAAACCATAAAAGGCACGTATTGGAGTTAAAAAGTGTGTTGAATACCAAATATCATTTGTATCTGTCGCATAATTTATTTTATATGAGCGGAATTAGTAGTCAGTAGTCGGCTGAAATCAACAATATTTACGCACTTTTATCACATTGATACAGTTTATGCGTTTGATTGAAATACAACTACTGCTTGTCAGAGCAGAAAGACTGTCCATTTTCAAAAATTTTCAATCTGTTTCGCCGCGTAGGTTCAATGTCATATAATTAATTCAATGGCCGACTCGCGATTGCAAAAAAATAATTCAATTTACTTCTTCTCACTCCAACAACATTTACAAACATTAAATTTCACAATCAAACATCGATCAAACGAATTTGTCCCACAAGCCGGCAAAGAGCATCTCCGCCGCTTATAGCATCCTTTTGCGGGAGTGACACTGGCGGTAAAAACGTTACAATTTATAGTTTATTTTCCCGCCACACCAATCGTTACAATTGCCTCAAATGAAATGTTTGTACCTTGTATGTAGAAAGTATGTCGCTCACCATGCATTCGATTACTTGGCAAAAGTTTCCAAGTTGATGTTCTTTCCCCGAGTGGGTAATTACCCTTAATTACAGGCAATTGCATAATGACACCAATTTGGGCTTCAAATAGAACACTGCAGCAGCTACTTACACCTCCAATGCTTGTTCAAGAATTGTTTCAAAAACAAATCTGTTAGCCGCAGGTCCACTAGTGATTTTAATCACCAGGATGGCACAAAGAAGGCTTCGGATCACCACATCAGGAAAACTCCACTTCGTGACCACAGCCTTTCTACTTGTGCACACATAGCCATCGAGCACTTCACTACACACAATTTGGACCACATTTCACCAGCACCACACAGCACCGCTTCACCACTTGACCAACACAACACACTTCCACTTTCACCAAACGTCTGCAACACAGCAACAGGGCCAGCACTTAACCAAACTGCCCCTCCAACAACACCTTGCGTTGCACACAAAACACTGATTTTCTTCATCGATCACATTCTTTAACAAGCAATCCATCCGCTTATACTTTCCGCACACCATAAGAAAGCTTACATTAGATTTTCTTTTCACTCCTTCACAATTACAACTGATCTCAACACACCACTGTACCACACAAAACCACACCAAACAAACCAACTTCCAGTTCAGCTCAACAGTTACTCAGTTCACCACCGGAGAGCAAACACACAAGCAAGGCAAACCCCCCCTTCCCCACTCGGTACTAGGGCGTTTGCAAACTGAGCTGCCTTTCCCACCAAAATACAAACAATACACATATACATCAAGACACTTCCTCAAATCACTCATGTGATCAGTAGATTGAGGGACAATGCCCAACCTCAAACCTGCCCCTTTAACATCCCCTTCAACTTCCAATTCTCCCACCATGTCAACATCACTGACTGGCATGCCAGGACCATTGTTTCGTTCCCTTCCCCATCCAACTTTACAATCAGTGAATTGCAAGACCTCCCTTTCCCCTAGAAAATTTCCTTTCTGTCAACCCCTTTTCTTAACCTACACTCTGAACCAAACAACAGCTTCCATTTTCAACAAGTAATTCAATCCTACAGTCACCACACCAAATCCGCCACTTGCTTTTTTCGCTACATCTTTAACCCCTTTACAAACAGCCTTTTTGCCTGCATTCTTACAACACTCGTGTCTTTCTTTACTCTAGCATGTTGCTTTTCACCAATTTCCATTTTATCGGCCTTCACAGTAACGACCTTGACACTAGATTCTAGCATTCCAGTTTTTGCAACATCTTTCCTAGCAACAATATTATCTTACTTTCCCACCTCTTGGTATTCGAGCATAAATAAACTCTCAAGTACATTGCCCTCGATAAATGTATCAATTGACTGCTCCTTTACTACTTTTGTTACAACTCTGCAAACACCTTGTAATTACCTTTCCCACCCTTTGGCTTTCTTTCACATTCTGTTGCAACATCACATTCAATACCTTGCCCAAAAGAAAATCGCAACCTTCATTTAGTTTACATCCATTCTCCATTTCCAGCTCCTCTTGCATTAAAGGCGCTCTCCCTCCTGCCTGATTACCTGCTTGCGGCTGTGCCTGTGCACTGTTAGCCAAAGCTTGATCATTGTTGCCTGAGACCTCGTTTCAACACTTGCATCTATCCCATTGCTTGCTTTCCCGCCAATATACAAATTACCATATCCACACAAGTTCCCACCATTTTGCACAATACCACCACTACCTCCGTACTCAATAAAATATTCCTTTCCCGAAATATCTCCCACTCCTTGCTATCCAATCAAATAATGCTTTCCCACAAGCCTATCCTTAAAGTTACTCCCCACTGTGTTTACTCCCTTTTACATCTTATTTCCTGAATCTGTCTTTTAATCTCTTCCGTCTATAGCCTTATTTTCCCAATTTCAGCATCCTGTTCGAACTTTTCTTTTTCCCAAGCTTCTCTTTTTTTTTAAAGCCTCATCTAACCTTTTCTGCTCTAATTCAAGCTCCCTCTCAAACTGTTCTCTTCTTAAATCTAGCTCTCTCTTTAGCTGGAGTTTTCGCGCATCCTGCTCAAATTTCCTCCTAGCTAATTCATCACCTTTCTCCCTCTTATCCCTTTCTAAAGCTTCATTCTTTCCTGCTTTTATTTCTTTCACATGCAACCTTAATTTCTCTAACTCTACCTAGCTACTCTCCCGTTTTCTCATAGTTCTCTCTCTCTCTTTCTTTTTCCCTTAACTGCCTTCCTTTTTGTTCTTCTTTTTGTTCCTCTACAACCCTTTTTTCTTCCTCCACTGTCTCAATTGCTGCCTAAAGATAGATCGTTTTGCGTTAATGTGTACCTCCCTCCAACCCATCTTTAAACAACCCCAGAATATCAGATATGCATTTGGGCGCAACCAAATCCAATTCCCCGCACACAGCCTTTAAATCAGCAACCGTCCTCCCTTCTAATAATTCCATGTTTAACTACTGTAAATGCCACGTATTAAACAGCACATAAAAGCATTTACGCACACAAAAATACCAACACACAACTATACTGGAAATAACCCTTTCAATTCAATGCCCTACTCCCAGTGTGAAAAAAAGTTTGCCTAACCCCTTGTTGTCATGCAGTAAAGAAACACCAAGTTGACGCTCTCACATCAGCCTTGATGACGATTCTCTGCCGCTGCAAAAACCTTCAGCCACAATCTGCCTCTTCCTTGCCACCGGATTCGGCCAAGTCTTCCACAGCACTTTACTTTGTGCTGCTTTCTACCGGATCGCTCGTCTCCATGCCTGGATGCCTCGATTCTTTGCCCAACTGCAGTAATCCTCTCCGTCAATCTTCTGTTTAACCTTCAACTTGCGTTTTCTTGCTTTCAGATGAGTGCCACATTCACCGGAGAGATCTTCTTGCTTCTCTACTCTTCACCACCCTCCTGAAGTTGTTCTTACACTCCTGTCACAAACTTCTCGCTGAACACCATTATAATTCATTGGTCGGGAAAAAATTCTGGGTTGAAGAGCATGTGGTTAGTTACCACCACTGGCCACCATTATAAATTCAGTAATCGGCAAATTTCTACTTCCAGAGGGCTTTGTTCGCAACCACCACTGCCGCCATTATGAATTCAATGGTCGACCCTTGATTGCAAAAAATAATTCAATTTACTTCTTTCACTGTAACAACATTTACAAACATTAAATTTCACAATCAGACATCGATCAAACGAATTTGTCCCACAAGCCGGCAAACAGCATCTCCGGCGCTTGCAGCTTCGTTTTGCGGGAGTGACACTGGCGGCAAAAACGTTCTTACAATTTATAGTTTATTTTCCCACCACGCCAATCGTTACAATTGCCTCAAATGGAATGTCCGACCCTTGTAGAAAGTATGTCGCTCACCACACGTTCGACTGCTTGGCAAAAGTTCCAAGTTCTTTCCCGAATGTGGTATTTACCCTTAATTACAAGTAATTGGATACTGACACCAATTTGGGCTTCGAATAGAACACTGCAGCAGATCCTTACAAATGCAGGAATTAAACAATGACTTTCTAAAAGGGTTAAAGGGTTTAACGAGCGTTAACCACTCCTGGTCATCTGCCCGAAGCCCTAAGGCCCTATGTCTGCAACAATGACTTTCTTACAATGAAGTGTAACAATTATTGATATTGGAGGGCAGATCACTAGCGTTATCCTTGAATCTACCCCAAAACAAAATTTGGTAAGGATTCTGGCCAAGCTTTTCGGTCGTGTTGTCGGGATTAACCCCCCGAATGGGGTTTCTGGCCACGGATACACTCAGTCGGAGACTCTTCTCTTCAAAACCACTCGGTTTATTACAAGTCAGCATCAATACAAAACACATTTATGCTGGCGGACGGGAGACAGCGCTCGCTTATCAGGGACAACAGCCCCAGCGAGGTGGCAGCGCGGGAGGGAGCGCTACCTCGCAACATACTCCCCTCCCCCGAGAAATGGCCTCCGGACATTTACAAAGGAACGCAAGAAAACTCGGAACAGAGAACAGCAATGTCATCTACTTACAACTCAATAAAAACAGTAATGTTGTCAACAATCAATTCAATTAACAAAATACGGGTCTTTCTTAAATTTTTCACAAGTAACAGTGGGGAAAACACGGGGTTTTACCCCTAAAACTAGTTTTTACTTATCCTAAAATACTTACCTGTATTTTATTTATGCTTTCCAAGTTGGGAAATGCCTTTCGTCCCAACCTTTAATTTAAACGCACTCCGGGCCCTTGCAATGGTGCTCCATGGGGCGCATGACCGCCGTTAGGCGGCGCCCCCTTCCCGCTACTCGTCACAGTTTGTCTGGGACGCGACGAGTAACGTCGCATCGTTTTTCGCTCAGCCGAATAGGCATAAAAGGGCGGATTGTAATCGTTGTTCCTGCTTCGGGAAAGAGGGAAGGCTATTCGAAAGAAGACTAGACTTGAAGGATTGCCGTCTTTTCGGATATTATGTGGAGTGTTGGAAGATCTAGAGTGCCAGTTTTGCCAAGAACTGGTGATTCTGGAATCGGCAGAATGGGACAAAGGAAGTCGGGCGCGAACGCCGCCCATTGGCGATGTTTATCGTCAAACGTAACCACGTTCGTCTATGTTTTAACGTCGCCGTGTGTCATTATTTATAGTAGTTTGCACGTTTGCTTGCCATTTTACGTGCTTTGTGGATTGTGGTGATGATAATTGCGGCGACGAGTCGTTGTGTGTAGTGTGTACACAGGCAAATTGAGTCTGGGACGGCATGGGACACGGTGGTGTCCGCGTCCGGCAGTGTCCGTCGGTGTCCACGTCCGGCAGTGTCCGTCGGTGTCCACGTCCGGCAGTGTCCGTCGGTGTCCGGTGGATCAAAGGTTTCACGCATGCAAACGCAGGCAGTCCGGGTTGCGAGGCCACGTTGCTGAATGGAATTACAGGTAATGAAAAGTACAGGTAATGTGACTGACGCTGCGTTTCCTAACCTACGGAAACGACGGGTCGGATTTGGTAACACAGACACGGCCACGACCGTTATAGCTAGCCCGGGTCACACCTTAGGGCGATTAGTCGGTCCTCTGGCGTAGATCTGTTGGTGCTGAACTCCTACCGCTACTCCCGCTATCGGGGGGGGTGGATGGCAGTCCTCACCAGTCCCAGTCCCAGGGTCCACGACTCTTGCGGACATGGGCGGACTACATGTCACCGGGACAGTCGGCAGACTCGACACCGAGTCGACAGTCTGCCGAACTACCAGTCTGGACTACCAGTCCGGACAACCAGTCCGGGACGGCGGCTGTCCGGTCCGGGACTAAGGCAGTCCGGGACACGGGCTGTCATTGCCAGGGGCTGCGGACAGCCAGTGGCATGCGAAGTTTTCGCAGGTCTACTTGAACGTGTGATGATAATGGTTATTTGAAAATCATTGTGCTGAATGCGGTACGGTATATATTTTAGCATGAATTAGAGAAGAATTAAAATGGAAATCTTCCTGATTATAGGGACAACTGCAATTTTGCAGGTTGTACCAGTTGCCCAAAATATTTTAACAAGAATTTATAGATAAAGAGAAATGGTAAACTTCTTGATTATAGGCACACCTACAATTTTGAATGTTGCAGGTTGTGATAGTTGCCCAAATTACTTTAACAAGAATTTATAGAAAAAGTGAAATGAAAAAATTTCTTGATTATAGGTACAACTACAATTTTGAACGGTGTTGGTTGTGCCAGTTGCCCGATACGTCCGTATAAAGCTGGGGCGTGGAGTATATCGGGGCATTTATTTGTTTTTAAAATTAAAACTTTTTTTTAATTATTTATTTTTAAATTTTATTTCTTAATTTGTTTGGTTTCATTGGTGCATTCGGGTGTTGTAGGTTTTTTGGTGCATAGGAGCGTGTGAAAGGACGATGCGCTGAAGGTGACGCAGACCATCCATCATGGACGGGGGGGGGGCAACATCCCTCACCCTTCCCCACATGTGCGATTGACCGTGATGTTATGGCTGGTAGCTGCCACTTGCTGGCGTCGGTGGCTCACGGCTATGGTTTATTTTATTAGTAAACTGTTTACTTTGCACAATGAAAAATGTAGGACACTGGGGTTAGTGCAGAGACCCTCACCTCTCTCAGCAATGGGGGGGGGGGGTCGACAAATATCACTCCAGTCGGCGTGATCATGGTGTATGGATTGAAAGTAAAAGTAGACGTTTGGTTTTTGCGAGTTGGTTTGCAAACAAGTATCGTAGAGATTTTACGATTCGTGTTGTGGTGTTTTGTCTGACACTAGGGAAAACTGTGTCAGTGATTTCATGGGTTGGCTTGATGCACAGTACCTTTGATTCACAATGCAACAATCTTAATCAGAAAGAATAATCGTTTCAACCATGCTCTTCCGACAATTCTGGGTAAATAAAAAAAAACGTGATTTCCAAAACTACAATCAAAAGCTGCACAAACAACAGTGTGTTGCCAAAACGATGTTACAATGCAAGTGGAGCAGGACGACCCTACGTAGCTACATCAGCCAGGCCCATATAGGACAGGCTACCCTGTAGTTTTTTGGCCCATCCCAACAAGTAAAACGACAACACAGAAAATTCTTACACAAGTTTGTCACACGACAATCCCAAAATTTCTCACCACACACCTACGAGTTACATAAAATCAAGTGCAAGATATATACAAGGGGTTCGGTGATGCTGTACGTGAAACTCGTTGCTTGGTGCACCGGTCCCTAAGCACAGCGGTAAGCTCCGTACGCCATTTCCTACATCCTACCCTTAAACGACCACCATATGACAAACCTTTAGTCAAGCAAAAATGCAGCAAAATCAGGATGTAACCCCAGACTCTTCTGTAGGCTCCTCGGACAAAACTTGACAAAAATTTACATAAAATCCCAACAACAAAGTCGTAACACACGTAAGCTTCAATGCCTACTCTAAAATAGGCGCTTGGCTCTAAATCAGCAGTAAACTTACCAAAACATATGAATGCCAAAACTTCAAACCTAGTCTCACAACCTTAACAAAAACGTCGCTTTCTACTAATCAAATCAGGTGAGCTACATGGACGTTCACGCAGGCTAAAGCGGGAATTCGCACTTATCGTTTGAATTTACCCGAGCCTACAAGAATCCATCAAAGGCATTGACCATCACAACCGTCTAGACTCATCTTACCACACAGACAGCATTCCATACAAACAAGCTTGCAAGACTAAATCTACAATCCAACCTAAATTCTAAAATTGCACCAAAACTTGCAGAACACATCTGGCTTTAAATACAGAAACATTGACACCACTGTAGTACAAACTCAAGACTTAAAAATTAATTTTAAATTCGACCAAAAATCGTTACGAATTGCAGACACATTGCGAAATCCTCCTAACAAAACAAGAAAACTGTTCATCCAAACCGATAATTCAGATGAGTGACAACAAATCCGTCCCACTGCTTGGATTGAACACAACATAGCAAAACAACACATAAAATCGCCTAATTTTCAAAATAACGTTCCGAAAATTCAAAAAAAAACATGGGAAAGCTGTCCTGTAAACAAACATTAAAATAAATGTTATGGGATTAATTAGATGCAATTATGTAAATTACATTAATTAATATTTAATTAGGAATAATCAGTACTTGGATAATAATTCAAGCATAATATCTTGAATAACTTAATATTGTAATCAAAATGAAAAGCGCATGACCTACGAATATTTATTATTACTAAAACAATATGAAAAGCCAACCTATTTTATTTCATAAATAGAGCCTTAAAAGACCAGCAGGGATTGAGAAAAGAGAGCCCCAATATTTTAGACAAGTTGAAATTCGCAGCCGTATTTTAGCCAGGCCGACCACCCAAACTGTCCTAAGAAAATCTTGCGCAACAGGTTACATCTGGTTTTCTTGGTAGAGCAGGCGGACATCTTGGACAATTCTCAGTAAAGCAAGGAGCGCTAGTTTCAAGCTAGGCCAGCGTTCATAGAAATGCGTTTCAAGCTAACCTAACTCAAGACACACTAAAGTAATAAATATCTCTTGCAACACCTCCATTTCTTAGTATTACAACCTGGCCTTTAAAACACAGCCAAATAGTATGGCCAGAGTCAGTCGTCGTTTAGAGTTCAGTTTGTCGTCTTGTCCGTCCGCCTAGCCTTGCCCAGCCGAGCCACCGTTGCGAACCAAGCTGAGAGTGAGGCCTTCGATTCAGGGGGACTGTGAGTCCGGTTGCCAGGCAACGCAGCCTCAAGCCGCTGGGATCAGCGTTAAGTATAATCTGTATCGTTCACGATACTAATTGTTTTAATAATTGAGTTGATATTTAATTTGGGATATGGAAGAACAGTAATTCGAGATATTAGCACTCTTGAAGGAATTAGCTAGGCTACAATCTATTATATTTTGTCAGAGTCCATGAATACGATGGTTTCCTTTCTGCTCTCTATCATTATTTTACAGGCACCTGAAGTAATGCAATAATGTTTTGCTCGTATATATCCAATAATCGTATTTGAAAGTATAAGGCTAAATAAGCCAAGTTGGAATAAATTCACGAATTAAACAAGTACATTAATCCATTTAGTGTCATGTCTTGATTTTTATTATAGTTAAGTGATATTTGGTGTCAAGTGTATTTCTGTTTGCCATTCTAGCTATTTTGAGTTTGCTTTTGTGGAATTAACTAAAGCGGACCCAAAACAATGGTGTCAGAAGTTACTCATGTGGCCTTTTAGATTACTTCTGGTGACCAGTTCGAATTGAACTCGGTTGAATTTTTTAATTTTTTTTTATTGGTGCAGATTTCGTCTTACGAGTTTCAGTATTCTGTTCATGGATTCGTGGTTGTGTTGATAGCCTATTAATGTTGGTTGAAGTGCTTATTGTTGCATAAAGAGTGCTATTCAGGATAAATTGAATTTAGCGATTGCTGTTGCTCAGGGTTGACTGTCGCAAATTGCGAGACGTTCTTAAAAGGTAATAGCGATTGGTGATTTTAATAACGGTCGAAATACCTAATTGTGTTGGCAGTTGCATTCAGATTGTTGGTTGATAATTTTAGGTACGAATTGCTTTTGGTCGAGCGTGGTTATTTTTTGTGTAAGTTCAGTGCAGGGTTGACAGCAGTACATTTTTTTGGTGCCAAATAGTGTAGCAGCGATGTTCAAATATAGTACTAGGGCCATTGTTTTGGTTGAAATCAAATTTTTTGTGTGGATTCAGTGAAGGTTGATGGTAGGAAATTTTTTATGAGCACCTAGTAGTATAGCAGTGACGTTCAATTATAGTGCTAGGGGTCATTGTTTTGGTTGAAATTTTTTTTCTCTCTCTAGCTTTAAATTTTTTTATTACAATCGTGAAGTTTTGACATGCCTAGGTGTCGACCAAGAGTAGCTCGAGGGGCTGTAACCCACTCATCTAGGGGCGGGCCTATTATACGGAAAAGAATTATCGGTGAGCTTGAAGATTCAAGCTTTTTAGAGACTAGTACTCCTAAACGAGCTAGACGTAGGCCTAGGCCCTTGAGCGATTCTGATTCTGAGGCCGATGTTCATTCCAGCAGACATAATTCGCCATCACCTATGCGTAGCCGTGACAGATCACTGTCTCCAAATCAAATCATAGCAAGAATAGATAGAGCTCGCACTGCGAATAGGCTTGGCGACAATAATTCCTCACAGGTTCAATCCCAAGATCCTCCGGCCCTTAGTAGTGGCCAAAATACGGGTCAAGTTACAAATACGAGTACAGTGGCTGATACTGGGGCCGCAGGTAGCCCAGACTCTTCGCAAATGCTGGCTACATGTTTGCAGGCAGCAACCGATTCTCAAATGCGCATTATGCAACAGGCTGCAGATAATCAGTTGGAAATGTTTAGAGAGTTATCCGAAAGTTTCAGAGCACAAGGCCACGGTGCAGTTCGTAATAATCAAAGGCTTTGGGAGGACGTAAGGGCAGCCAAGAAGTCAATTACTGCATTCGCAGGGGGCGACAAGCTTGATGTTTTCACTTTCATGATGATGTGTGAGAATTTAAGATTGTTAGACCCCGATATGTCAGATTCGGAGTTAATTGCAGCTGCTAGGGCGAAATGTGTAGGCAGTGTGGCCAAATTTTTGGCAACAAACCCCAACGTTGCAGGGTTAAATGATTGGAATAAATTTAAGCAAGAATTGATCGATCGTTTCGGTTCAGGCGGTCGTAGTATAACGATGGCTATGCTTTTTCGTACCAGCGAAACTTTGGAGGAGTTTGCACAACGATTGGAAACCATGGCTTCAGCCATATGGTTGATTAATCCTAACGATAGTGAAGAAGGTGTCGCCCGAAAATTAGCATCTAAAGATGAGGGCTTGAGATCTGCCTTTTTACAGGCAATGAGCCCGGAAATCGAGGTGCATCTTACAGCTGTTAACCCCCCTACCTTTCATGAAATGTGTAATCAAGCTATTATCAAGCGTTCAGTTTGCAAGGTAGAGACGCACTTAAGAAGGGGAATGAAGTACAGGGCCAAGAAGGGCTAAACGCACACAAACCGACAGAAAGCAGTCAACCTACTAATCCTATACTGTGAATAATTTAGCCTTAGGGTGACTGGTTGAGCGTATGGAGCAGCTCGAGAAAACACAAAATAAGTTGAAAAGGGTTAAGGACTCTTTAAATGAGGCAAGAGTCAGCGCCATTGGTAATGATAATCAAGAGACGAGGTCATGTTTTAAATGTTTGGGCAAGGGGCACGTGCGCCGAGATTGCCATACAGCTCCACACCGGCTACACTTTGTGCGACAGAGAAACGAGCAAAGACAACAAATGGTGGGCCGATCTCAGGGAAATTATAGAGGTGGCCATGGTAATTTCACTCAGCAAAGAAATGATAGACGAGGAAATTATTTTTCAGGTTGTGAAAATAGAGATCCTTTTCAGTCTAACATCGTTAACAAGCAGCTGGGTAATCATAATGCAATTTCAAATGGTGATATGGGCCAGAATTACGGCCAGAATGGTCGTCAAAGCCAAGCCAATTAGCAACAAAACTATCAATGCCAAGATCAGGGTTATAACAATAATTGTTCCTAAATTCCCCAGCATGCAACTCAGGTGGACCAAACTAATGATGAAGGTTTAGCCAATAGTAGTAATGAATTGATAGCCTAAATTGTCTAGACTAACTACTGATAGCTAGCAGAATCCAGCACTTCTAATCACATATTAGGTCTGTTCAAAAAAAAATTAAAAATAAAAATAAAAAGAAATCCTGTTAAAACGTCAGCTAACATCACAAATTTCAAGCTATTGAAAAGCAAAATGTGGTCAGTTATTTCCAAGTGAACTAACTAGTAAAATAATGAAAAAAGTTGAATTCTTATGTTGATTGGCATCAACAAAACCTTATCAGATAGAACTTTAACTTACGTAGGCTAGCATCTTATTTGGTAAAACACCCTTTGATTGCATGGGTGCATCGTTAGAAAACAATTTAAAGTCCTCAGACGTATTTCAGGATGCGTTAAATGGGGTAAATGGTAAATAGTAAATATTACTTAAGATGCAATTCTGTGGTTATTCACATTATTAAAAAAATAAAAATAAAAATGGTAAATTAGATCATTTTGGTGCCAATAGGCCTATAGTTATAGTTTGATTTAATCAGAAACTAAATGCTCATGAGACGTATTTCGTAAGCCTGAATTTTTTTTTATCACCGCTACTATACCAAAAATGGAAAGGTGCCATTTCTCACTGTGTTACGGCACAATGAAAAATAATTTTAAAACGTGGGGATCTGTTTCGTAAATACTAAATAATAATAGTCAATTACCGAGTTAGTAGGCCTGTGGTAACTTATAATAGAATTGGTGTTATACATGGTGTGCATTGCTTATGAAAATCATGAAACCCACCATTCCCGCCCTCCCCCCCCCCCACCAACCCCACACTTAGGGAAATTTAATCGGCAAGTGGATTTTCGTAGAAATCAGTTTTTTTTTCTATATGTATCTAGGCGAGGCCTTAAAACCAGGTAAAAGTACATGCATCCATGTTGGCTTTCCTTTTTTTTTTAAATGTAAACTGTATTCAACACTCTAATTTTCATATGTTGCCCATGCACGAGGCGGTTTTGAGGTTGTGGAGTCGTCATTGTGTGCTCCACAATGGCAGAAATCAATCTCATGTCAATATGTTAACCCTACCAAGATACCCCTTTAACTACTAATAGGCTATTCCATAATTATATATTGTATTAAGTTGCATCACATGACTTCCTATTATAATTGTATTTAAAGAGAAGTAAACAGGAAGTTCGCTGTCTTATCAGCTGTAGCCTACACTCTGGTAGTCCGTGTGTTTATTACCATTGGTGCCCACGCTGGGCTAAGGTGTGTCCCCGCCTAGGACATCACAGTTGGCGACGAGTCCGGTACCTTTGGTAATCTTTAAAAACTTAAGCTTAACCTGATAGGTCTTCAACCACATCTTTGCTCCATATTTGTGGTAAGTTGCAAATTTTTTTCATTTTGGCAATGAAAATTAGTGCTCTGAATTCCTATCAGAGTTTAAACTTTTCAAACAGTGTTATTTTGACGTGGTAGTGCTGTGTGGTACGAAATGATAACAGTTAAATTTAGCACCTTAACAACTAGAACCGAAGTGGGCAATTGGATTTATTATGGTTAATTTTACCTTGGCAGTGTTCTAGAGCGACGCACTGGCGTGTCCGCACAGGCAGTATTATAAACCTGAAGGTTCGAAAAATGCGCTGCTAAATTAACCCTTGTAAATTCGATTGTGCCATTGCCCATATTCGGGCTAGTGTGTGCCGGTGTAAAATTTAACACCGTAGGTTTATGCTCAAACTTAGTGAAATCTGGTCTGTGCTGAGGCTTAGGCCAGAAGTGTTGTTTTGTAAAACGTTGCAAATGGTGAACGTAAAACATTTTTTTTTCAAAGCCTAGTCCGTTTAAATTTAACTTGTAGGCAGTTAATTTATACAACTAGGTAGGCTACAGTCAAGCTTGATTTATTTCTGTGTTTAAATAGGTGACCGGTAGTCTTGAGTGCTCCAGTTTAATCCTTGCATGTTAAACAGGATTGTAATTAAATTTAATTAAATTTAATTTTGTAGGCTTATGCCAAAGACAGGTGTCGGTAGCAAACCACCTGTAACTGCTAAAGTTAGCAGTGAAAGTGAAACTGAAAATAATTCAGTAGTGAACGCAAGCGTTAATGAAGCTAGTTCTAATTTAAATCTAAATTTTGAATCTAGTGATAGTGAAGACGACGTCAACATGGGTTCGTCTAAAACCGCTGGTTTATTTTCGGAATTCGATTGCGAGTCTGACACATGGGAGAAATACTCCAGCCGAATTCGTTACTTTTTTTTAGCTAAAGAAATACCAGCAACCAAGCAAGTTAATTTTCTAATGGCATCTGTGGGCCAGAAAATGTTTGATAGAATTCTTAATATCCTCTCACCTGATTTGCCCGACTCATTAACATTTGATGAGCTCGTTAAAAAAGTTTTAGACGACATTGAGCCAGTGCCCTCAGTGGTATCTGAGCGTGTTAAATTCTTTAGAAGATCGCAAAAATCAGATGAGAGTATCGGGGAATATTTAGCTGCTTTAAAGCTAATGACGAAGTATTGTGACTTCGCAAAAATTAAAGACATTAACAGCGAAATGATTAGGGATCGCCTAATTGGGGGGATCCAATCTGAAGTCATTCAACGCGAGTTGTTGAAGCACACTCTGGATTTAAAGGCTACAACATCCTTAGCTTTATCCTTAGAATCTGCTGAAACAGACCAAAGCGTTTTGAGAAGCCATTCTAGAGCTGTTAACTACGTAGCTAAAAAATCGGGCAAAACATCAAGAGGCCTAAATCCACTAAGGATTTCATTTGCTATTGTAGCGGCAAAAATGGCCACGTGAAAACACGTTGTAAATATCGAGACTATACTTGTGGCCGTTGCCACACTATCGGCCATTTAAAAGTCGTGTGCCGAAAAGCTAGTCATTCGAATAGAGCTTTGAAATCACTCGACCACCCTAAAGCAAGTTCTAGCACAAATTTTAAGGCTAGGCCGAACACTAAACAAAAGTATAGCTACAAAAAACGCGTCAACAGCGAAAGTGATAGTGAAGAAGGCCAGGATGTTGAAGCCGAAAATTGAGAGTCTGGTTCCGGGTCTGATAACGATTCAGACAACGACTATCTTGTACTGAAAAATAATACTCTTGGACTGAGTCAGGCTGCGGACCAGATTTCAATTCCCCTACAAACCAACAAAATAATAGTAGTAGTTAATTCTATGAAAATCTATAAATGGAAAATGCCAGTCTGCCTAAATGGTGTCAAGCTAGAAATGGAACTTGATTCCGGGGCAGATGCATCCATTATCCCTATTGAGTGGCATCAAAAATATCTTGCGGACTGTCCTTTAAAACTCAGTCCGTACTCGATACACTCATACACTGACGGAATTGAGAACACGATTTACACTGTAAGTCTGAAGGTTGAAGTTCAAGGTCAAATCGAACATTTGGATGCTTTAGTTTCAAAATTATATAAACCTGCATTAATGGGAAAGGATTGCCTTTCTATTTTTCGAGTTAATTTCCATCCTTTTTACGATCTACAAACGAAAGTGAAACCTAAGAAAAGTGTTAAGAAAATTAAAACTAGCATTACGCCAGTTGACACTTCCGAAATAGTGAAGGGTTTCCCGGAGCTATTTTCTGAAGGCATGGGTAAGTTTAAGAATTTTAAAGCCAAAATTCATTTAAAACCTGATGCCAAGCCTGTGTACAGTCGTGTAAGACCGGTTCCGTTAGCACTCAAAGAAAAGGTTAACCAAGAAATTCGTAGATTGGTTGGCCTTGGAATTCTAGAGCCTGTGGAAACTTCTCAGTGGTCTACGCCGATCGTCATAGTTCACAAAGCGGATGGCCAAATCCGAGTGATTGGTGATTATAAAACCACCGTGAAACCTCAACTCGAAGTCGACCACTATCCAGTTCCCACGGCTGCAGAATTATTCAGTGAATTTGCAGGCAGTGACACTTTTTCCCTTATCGATCTTAAGGATGCATTTCTGCAAATTGAACTCGACAAAGAGTCACAAGAAGCTTTTACAATAAATACACCCCTGGGTTTGTTTAGATGGCTTCGCGTACCCCTGAGCCTGGCGTCCAGTCTTGGAATTTTCCAGAGGGTAATGACTCAAGTCACCAGTAAAATTCCCAAATGTCTCCCGTTTTATGATGACATCCTGGTGAGCGGGAAGGGGGGTGAGCATGACGAATCGTTAAATAAACTGTTAAATGCTTTACAAGATGCAGGAGCCAAACTTAGGATCGAAAAGTACAAACTGTCGCGGCCTGAATTAAAATATTTAGGCCACATGATAAATGCAGAAAGCCTGCATACACTCCCTGAGGTTATCGAAGCAGTCACAAACGCTCCTAACCCAACATGTATTCAAGAGCTACAGAGCTTTCTGGGTTTTGTAAACCATTACTCAAAATATCTACCAAATCTCGCTCATATTCTGTCACCAGTAACACGTTTGTTAAGCCCAAGTGTGAAGTGGGTTTGGGGGGCAGAATGCGACCGAGCCGCGAGTAAAGTAAAAGAATTATTTCTTAAATCAAAAGTTCTGGTTCATTACGATCCGAAATTAAAGCTCAAGCTCGTTTGTGACGGCTCACCCTACGGAATTGGCGCGTGCCTGATGCATGTCATGAAAAACGGTGAATCACGGCCGATAGCTTTCGCTTCACGTAAACTCACTCAAGCGGAAAGAGGCTACTCGCATTTTGACCGGGAAGCGCTCAGCGTGGCTTGGGGAGTGAAATGGTTTCATGAATACGTTTATGGTCAGCGATTCATACTGCAGTCTGATCAGAAGGCTTTAGTTTGGATTTTTGGCCCTAAAAAAGGAATACCGCAGATGGCAGCCGCCAGGGTTCAGCGTTGGGCAGTGATGCTTAATGCTTACGATTACGAATTCGAACACATTCCCGGTAAACTTAATTTGACGGCAGACGCTTTATCGCGCCTTCCCCTCCCAAATACCGAGGAATTCGAGAAAGCAGAAGAACAGTACAATATTCTTGCTTTAGAAACTATTTCTAATCTTCCAGTTTTAAACGAGACACTCGTTCTTGAAAGTAAACGTGATAAAATCCTTTCAAAAGTTTATCGTTATGTGAACCATGGCTGGCCTGACAAATGCGAAATTCCCGATCTGTTACCGTACTTCACACGTCGTGCTGAAATCTCTGTCGAAAACGAAACCTTATTTTGGGGGTATAGAGTCCTGGTGCCGACGGCCTTGCGGAGACAAATCTTGAAAGATCTACACAGTGCTCACTTAGGCATAGTTAAATTGAAAAGTTTAGCTAGACAAAAAGTCTGGTGGCCTAAGATTGACTCTGACATTGAAAATAAAGTCAAATCATGCCAAAATTGTCAAGAGTATAAAGATACTCAAACGTCAGGTCCTAAGCATACGTGGGAATATCCACTAAAACCAAACAATCGCTTACACGCTGATTTTTTGGGGCCGATGGACAATTACATGTTTTTCATTCTTGTAGACGCACATTCAAAAATTGCTTTTGTGCATAAAATGAAGTCAACAACGTCCGCGCGTGTCATTGACGTTTTAAACAATCATATAGCTTTGTATGGTTTAATGGACAGCTTAGTTACCGACAATGCTGCCCAATTTTTGTCCGCAGAATTCCAAAATTGGTTAAAATCCAATGGAATTAGGCACATGACCGGGCCAAGTTTTGCGCCTTGGACCAACGGTTTGGCTGAGGTATACGTCCGTAATTTCAAGAGAGTCTACAAGGCCGCGCGGCGACAGGGGTCTACTATTCAAGAGAGTATAAATTCCTACTTGTTATCAGCACGAATCACTACCTCCGCTACCACGCAAGCAACACCCGGAAAATTATATTTTAACCGAGAATTAAAGTCTCGGCTGGATTTATTGTTCCCTGACCCTATTGCAGCCGTACGCCGTAAACAATTAAAACAAGTACAGAGCACCCACCATCGTGAGTTGAAAACGTATCAAATAGGTGAAAAGGTTTGGTATCGTGACTTTTCAACGACAAATGATAGGCTATGGTCAGTCGGTATGGTTAACCAAAAATGTGAAAATCAGTCCTATACTATCGTTGATACTAATGGTAATACGATTCGCAAACATCGCGAACAGCTAAGGTTACATACCGCGGAAAATGATTATCCAGAACAGCCTCCAAACGCACTTGTTTCGACGGCAAAAAGCAGTAATTCTTTCGTGAATAATAATGAGCAACATCACTCAAATTTCAAACGCATGTCTTTTGGCGGCAAACAACGTGAAAAGCCAAGTTTCGCTGACGTAGTTCCTGAGCGTCGATCTCTCGCCCAATCCAGAAAGTCAATTTCTGTTACTGAGGGAAAAATTCCACCAATCCAACAGCTTGAAAAATCACCTAAGAATTTACATCGCAAGTCACCAGGTGGCAGGAAATCTCCAGCGAAATTACCCCACACACACGAAGTGGATGAGTCTGCTAACGTAAATAACCAATCACCTTTGGCTACTACCAGCGCCCCTCTTGAAGGAAATTCTAAGCCAGAAAGGTCACAATCTCCATCGATTATTACGTCACCATCCACTGAGCAATCACCACCGAAGCCAGGTCATGCTAACAAAAAAGCGAAACCGAATCCCAATAAACGCAAAGTTGTGCTATCACCAACACAGGTTGACATTGCAGCGCAGCTTCAAAATGCTCAACGTTCAAAGAGACTGCGTAGAGCTCCAGACAAGCTCAATTTGTAG